>CM064575.1:23129509-23197009 GCA_032716605.1 Paralithodes platypus | reverse complement strand
ACTCTACCTCCTCCTTCCTCAACCCTCCAACTCCTACTCCACCGCCTACACCACCTTGTCCCCCTTCGTTGTTGTTCTACCCTCCTGCTCAAGAAACCCGGCTGACAAATGACTGTAGGAAGGCGCACGGAGGCTGGGTGTTTAAGTAAGTCGTTAATCAACTGTCGTGTTTGCCGAGCTATATAAGGAAACTCACGCCCACCCACACGGAGACTCACTCACATGTGTACACTGCCGGGGACACTCATACACTATCCCAGGCGACACGATATGGACGATGAGTTTGGCAGTGCCAAAATATTCATCAACAATAGTTCATACATAATGTATACTCTTGAAAGACACACTTAGGAATACTAGCGTATTCCTGTGTTTCCGTGCTGACTCCCTGCCTAGGCAAACTCTTTCGTCTCTGTCCCCTCTTGCTGGAAGTTTGCTCTAATTCAACCTTTCCCAAAGAAGGGTGACCGCTCTCAACCCTCCAATTATCGTATAATTGTTCTCAATTCTTGCATCTCTAAAGTTTTTAAAACTATTCTTACTTCCAAATTTCTTATACATTTCTCTTCTCATATTCAATTCTCAGATCGTCAGTATCGCTTCCTAAAAGGTCCCTCTACTGGAGATCTTCTTTCATATCTTACTAACTCTTGGTCATCCTCCTTTCGGGACTTCGGTGAGACCTTTTCTATTGCGCTAGACATATCAAAGGCCTTCGATAGAGACCTTCGGTTTCTATCCCTCCATATGTGCCTTTATCTCTAATTTCCTTTCTGGCAGTTCCATAGCTGTGGTTGCGGACAGCCATCGCTCACTTCCTCATCCTATCAACTCCGGTGTTCCTCAGTGTTCTGTCCTATATCCCATTCTTTTTCTAATATTCATAAATTATATTCTCAACTTCTTGCTGACGACTCAACCTTACACTATTCAATTAGTTTTCCAGAATGCCCTGGCAAGCAATCCCTCCAAAACAAACGTGATGAAGCCATACAACACTTATCTTCTGATCTAACTACCATATCCAATTGGAGCAGAGGAAACCTTGTTGCCTTCAATGCCTCCCAAACCAGATTTCTCCATTTATCTACCCATAGAAAACTCCCAGAGGACTATCCCTTATACTGAAACAATACAAAAATCAACCCTTCATCTTCTCTCAGTATTCCTGGTGCTTCCCTTTCTTCTGATCTCTCATGAAAAGACCATATTACCACTTTTGCTAAAATGGCTTCCCAGAAGCTGGGTGTGCTCAACTGCCTCAAGGGGTTCTTAACCACTGCACAGCTTCTTTCTCTGTACAGGGACACAGTGCGTCCTTGTATTGAGTATTGTTCGCATGTGTGGGGAGGATCCTCTCACACAACACTTTTAGACAAAGTAGAAAAGAAAACCTTTCGTATCATTAACTCCTATCCACTCACCGATTCTCGGCAATTTTAATCTCTCTCTTCGCCGCAATGTTGCATCTCTCTCGCTATTGTATCGCTACTACAATAATCAGTTTTCCTCAGACCTCTCTCGGTGTATACTCTTTAATTTTCAAAACCAGGATAATTTGGGTTGCATGAAATTTGTTGTCTATTATGTACATTTAACAATCGATACTAGTACATCATCAGGGTCTCCAAAATGGTGAAAAGTTGCTGGAACTGCATCGAGAAGCTAAATGTAAGGAGTCACCTTCAATTAATATCACTCGTACAAAAGCTTCCAAAAAATATATCCACGCGTGCTATCAAAGGAACACGACTGAGCTCTCTGGAAATCCCTGGCCATAGATTAAACACCAAAGGGGTAACATAAAAGTTATTCCGCTTGATGTACGTGATTTAATACCATAGCTTAATAGTGGCCCTTCAGTAAAGAGAAAAGGGAAATTTCCGAGAAATGTTCTGATTCATCATTGCAAACCTTTGCTAGCTATTGCAAACAATCGACCGTTTTTTCCTTTAATTATTTCACTCAACTCAAGAAAGAAAATTAATATAACGGTTAAGCAAATCTCAATAAATCATTAAACTGTTTGACAAGTTTTTTGCTGAGATGCAAACAATCGTATAGAGGTAGTTAAAGTACAACAAAACACGCAATCTAATTGAAAGTGCTAACTCTTTAACAACAAGAGGCATTTTCTGAGTTCAATCATATCAATCGTGTAGTGCTTGTGAGGATACGAGCAAATAAAGCATCATTGTACCGAATGGGTTACAGTAAAGTCATGGCAGACATAACATCCAGTGGACCAGTGTTACATTTGTAGCACGTGATCAGTTTTAATTTTCATAGAATCAAGAAACATTTCCTAAATTGCATATAACAATATAATATAACTAACAAAACAATAAACTATAAATGGTGCAGTTCAACTGAAAGGGATCACATATAAATTATGAATTTATACCAGATTCGATATATTTGGCAATAAAGCGTGATACTTGCATTATTATTGATCGCCAAAAACTATAGAAAAGCATCAATGCTGCGATTGTGTATATGATGAGAGGCTATGAGCACATACATTTTATCTTATATCTGTATAATATGTGAAAATATGTCAACCTCCCCACCCAACCCTCTCCCCAAGAATAAACAAACACACAATAATAACAATTACTGCTGCGAATGTTGTGCTTTTCGAAAAGTAATTAGCGTCAATACAATTCCAGCATTTTATTCGAGATTTGGATGTAATTACTAATTGTCATATAATTATAATCTCACGCCATCAGGACTCTCATAATTGATAGGTTATAGTTGTTATGTATTTTGATGGATGCTTACATTTGGGCATCAGTGTATTTCTAAAGCGCACATACTGTATATTACCTTATATATTCACTATTGCATGTTTATATATTCACTATTGCATGTTTATATATTCACTATTGCATGTTTATATATTCACTATTGCATGTTTATATATTCACTATTGCATGTTTATATATTCACTATTGCATGTTTTCAACTTCCGTGTAGTTGGTAATATCAAACATAAAGTCGGTACTTGTTTTCTTATTTGTTTTATACTATATATTTGTTCGATGCAGTTCTCCATTCTCCGTGTACTAAAGGGAGTGTAGGTCTCCAAGCATAATCAATCAGGGACGAGCACTTGCGGCGATTAATCACGTAGTAATTGCGTCGACAAAATGGTTTCCGAGCAGTCTGTGAAATGAGGATCATAACAACAGGACCAGAGGAAAAATTAATGGTGGCCCTGCTACCTTCGCGGATTAATTAATAAATTAATGTTTCTATATATTTTCGTAGGAATTCGTCAGGGTATGCAATATTTCATTCATTAACAAATAATATCACAATAGTTTTAACTCGCCTCATACATGTTTATTTGACAATTTCTATTCCATGAAAGTTATTGTATAATGATATTCCAAATAGCTGATTCCGTCTGTATATCTATATTATTATTTTAAGATATATTCCTCAATACAAGTAGCTAGATAAGAAATTTAAGCAATAAGTGGGATAAAAGAAACCCTTGAACCAATTATGTACTCACGGACAGAAGCGGCTAATTCATATAGTGTCACACTGAATTAACCCTTTCAGTACCTTTGTCGTCCTTTTAACTTTATTCTGACTACAATTAGACGTGTTTGTGTTCAGTTTTCCATCAATTAACAGGCTTCAAACTATCTCACTTAACCGTTTTTATTACCAAAGATCCTCCTTAAACTGCACACAATCGAAGGGCTTAACCATGAACATGATGGCTTTCCTATGTATGTTAGTGATATTGTTTGACCTTTGACCTATAGCTAGAGAGAAAGCCAGAGCTGAAAGTAAGTAGGTATGGCACGACTTTGACCGATACTGTACAACCAGGTGCAGAGATAAGTGACATGATTTACGTTTAACTCCTTTGCCAATTTGTCGTTATATTATGAATAATCTATTGGGCCGTATTCAATTAGCTAGTGCGTTTCTTCTATCAATTTCAATTTCCTCAAGTTTATCATAAAGTAGAGCACAACCTACATGTGCATGTAGTTCTAAAGTTGAATTGCAAGTTGCTCGACAACTTTAATGATAAACTGTAAATCAATATAATAACAAATGCATTAAACCAGTTAACGAGCAAAAGTAAATGAACGATTGGATGCAACCGAGCTCCTTACTTTAATATAGACTAATTCATTGGCTATTAAAATTCCTATATAATTATACAGCACACTACTTCTGTCCTTAAGGGGAGGTATTTACTTTGTTCCCTAGACCTCCATCAAGCTTAAAATTACACCCCCTTGAGTCCCTTTCAAGATAAATTTGTACATTTTTCGGTAGAAAAATTTCCCGGCCGAAGGCCGGTTCCTCTTAAATTACAGGCTCGCTGTCGCTCGCCAGGATAAAATCGACACCTGAATTGCACGAAAGGTCTTAACCCGTACAGCCCCAGCGACGCGTCTGACGCGTCGGCGATGTATGTAACGCACAGCCCCAGAGACGCGCCTGGCGCGTCACCCTAATTGCGCCGACCGTAACCTCAGGTGTAGCCACTCAAGAGGGCTCAGATTTGTATGGGAACTGTGTACGTATCCCACGCAACCGTGCCGATGGTTGAAAACTCTCAAAGTCCACGTGCGTGTGCGTGAACGCGCAATAACCTGTTTTTTGGGGGTAATTGCCTTAAATTTTTTACTCTTGTAAAATACGTTTTCGGGGGCTCTGTAGAACCATTCTTTAAGCTTTTTGAGCGTTTTTTTGTGGTTTTTCCTTCATTCCTAACCCATTCGCTATTGTTTCTGGAATAAAACCATTTTTTGAAAACCGGCCGGGTTCTGGTGAACAAACATTACAAAACTAGCCGGGACTCCACGGGTTAATATGGGGTGAAAGTTCTTAAAATCGCTAAACTAATGGGGCAAACGTTTTATAATATCAAAAGCAATGGGGCTAAACATGAGGGAGAAAGGGGTCCAGAAAATAATCCCTGAAGTGGAAATCTCCCCTTAAAGAGAAAGCGTATGGACAGCTGGTCGTTCCCGTATAATGCTATGAATCATAAACGTGGAGCATAATCAGAGCTCTAGCATATACATAGATAATGCTCTAGAAGTAATGGCGAGGATAATGGTAGAGATACATTTGAGATATTGGGAAGACCCTATAGGAAAATATAACACACATTCGCAGTATTACAGTATAAAAAGGACATTGCATTTGACAGGCCTAAGATTCGGGGGGAGAGAAAGAGAGCGAGATATATATATATATATATATATATATATATATATATATATATATATATTACTAGGACTCAAAGCTACGAAGGAGTGAACAATTATATATAATGAAGTTTGACGAAAATGCAGAGAGCGCGAAAGAGTGACACAAAATTATGGTTTGTTAATCCTGGATATAACTAGTTGACAACTGGTTGCTCAGAGGGAAGATGCCTTTGTCCTGCAAGCTATTATAATTGGTGTCAAATTTATGGCTTCGGTAAAATACTGAAAGTACTCATGAACATATAAACCCAATTGTACAAGGCAACTCGGTCGAATCACAAGCATCCACATCCTCCAAGCGGTACCAACACAAAAATACTCAAAATGCCAACATTTTCGCACCCGACATATTCACTTTCTCTCCGCTCCTACTACTGCTACTCCGCCTCCGCCTGACAAACTCTCGCTTCATTACGTATTCACGGCTCAGGATATGTGTCAAGTACGGCTAGTTTACATGATAGCAATTCTGGTCGGAGGACAATATTGGGTGGGAGGATCGAACTCGCTCTAGCTCTCACACTATATTACTAATTCTTAATAACACGAACAACCACGATACATATACAGGTATACACGTCCACTCACTCACTCTCACTCTCTCTCTCTCTCTCTCTCTATATATATATATATATATATATATATATATATATATATACTGTATATATACCGATATATATATATGTATACGTTGATAATACAGCCGTGCAGAGGACGTGGGTCTATGAGGAAGGGAAA
This sequence comes from Paralithodes platypus, assembly GCA_032716605.1. Taxonomy (NCBI): domain Eukaryota; kingdom Metazoa; phylum Arthropoda; class Malacostraca; order Decapoda; family Lithodidae; genus Paralithodes; species Paralithodes platypus. Next base: position 23,191,019 of record CM064575.1, on the reverse strand, counting down.
GGAAATGATAGGAAACTGATGTATTTGTATTGATACTGCTGATGGAGGTAGAGTATGTGAGGAGGAGTAAGAGTGGTAGTGGAGGGGGAGATATAAGTAGAAGTGGAAGAAAAGAAGATGAAGATATGAATAAAGAGGAAGGAAAGGAGGAAGAAAGAAAAGAAGAAGAGGAGAATGAGGAATGAGAGGAGGACCTGAAGAAAAAGGAGTGAGAGAAAACAGTAAGTAAAGAGGTGAGTCATATCTGAGTGTAGAGGTGGGGACTGAAATTGTAGAGATGTATGGGAGAATGGTCAGATGGAAGATACGTGACAGATGTGTAAGGGTAGGGAATGAAAGAAGTTAGTAGAAATGTGCACACTGGTTAAGTAGATATAGTATGCTGGAATATAAAATATATGGACAAATGGGTGAGTAGAGATAAGTGGGAAGGTGAAATAATACAAGATAGAATGTATGTGGAAAGGGAAAGAAATGGGGAGATCTAGGTGAGAGGAGAAATTAATAGGGTGTAGGTGGTTGCTTGAAATAGATGGGGAGGGATTTCTAAGATGTGTGGAAGAGAGAGATGAAATGGGTAGTGGATAGAAAAGGATTTGAAGTGGTTGAAATGAGAATAAAGGTGGAAGGATTTAACAAGGTGGAGAGTGAATGGAAGATGCGGGGTCTATGTGTAGGGAAGGGAGGAGGAACGTGGGTGGTGGATGAATGTAGAATTAGACAGGAGAGAAGAAATACTTTCATTTTTCTCTACCCGTCTATGTCTCTATGAAATGTTATCCTCTGAACCTGAATACATCATATTAGAGGCCTAAGTTATTTAACAGTTGAATATCATCATAATGACTTACACTCACTGGTTCAGTTTATGAGTATTCTTGTCAGAAGTTCAATTTTCTGAGTGGACAATTGAATGTATAGATCTGCCAACCACCTTTCTGATAAATGGTGCAAACTCAATTGTTTCTAATCACCCCACATTCTAACTCTTTATGTACTGCAACATATATATTAATTTCATCATGTTATGTTTCTCTCGTATTTTTACATAATATATTGCAAGGTTCTCGGGTAACAAATGTGTGCATGGAGAATAGATAGTGTGTGTGTGTGTGTGTGTGTGTGTGAGGGGAGGTGTAAAATGAAATGTGTGGGTGCTGATGGCATGGGTGTTTGTATGTGGGTGTGTATAATGATGTGTGTTTGTATGTTGGTAGTTGTATAGTAGTGTGTGACTTTTGGCTAATGGTTTATGAAGTATGGTGAGGGGTAACGGTAACGAGAAGTGGAGACGAAATTATGGAAGGAAGGAGTGAGTGAATATCTAAAGGCCTGGATTGTTCGCTTGCCATCAATTTCGTACTATGTATTGTTTATATGTTATATTGCTGGCTCGGTGTATGCTAAAGGGTTAACCAGTGAGGTGGGCATTGGAAATACTCGTAATTGAGGAAATGTAATTGTATAATAATTAATTAATAATAATTGATATGTCTAGGATTACGGGCTGTATACATCTCATTGGCCTTTTCAAGTGCTCTCTCTCTCTCTCTCTCTCTCTCTCTCTCTCTCTCTCTCTCTCTCTCTCTCTCTCTCTCTCTCTCTCTCTCTCTCTCTCTCTCTCTCTCTCTCTCTCTCTCTCTCTCTCTCTCTCTCTCTCTCTCTCTCTCTCTCTCTCTCTCTCTCTCTCTCTCTCTCTCTCTCTCTCTCTCTCTCTCTCTCAGTGTCACATTTCTTTAATAGAAAACTAAAATCATCACCATGTTTCCTAAAATGTCTTAATATGAAACCAAATAAAATTAGAGGCGAAATTATAAATGTTAGCCTTTTTATGTGTATTACCATATATGAAACGATACTATTTATTGCATAAAGTGTTTGAATGAAATTTAATTTCGATATTGTCCACTTTGTTATTAACTTCACTGCCATCGAGCTATATTTTTGTTAGTAATATATTCACATCAATATTTGAATAGTTTGCATAATAATTATTCGTATTACCCTTATTCATTTGATTGTTATTAAGCTTTACCACTTCATTGAATAAGACCTGTTAAAACTTTGAATACCTTGAATATCTGTTAGGCCGAAGTAAATGAAATGAGACTGTCACCCACAGTTACGTGTGGTGACATCAAATTTCTTCTCACGATGCTATGACGTTTCTTGGAATGCATTTCGTTTTGGGTTTAAAATACAATCCTTTTATCTGCATCACAGTGAACTTTCAATTCTTCAACTCGGGTACACTCAATATATACAGAATATTTGCGTTTTTACTCTGCTCAAGCTTGGAATTATATATAATATTTAATTGTCTTTCATAGCGATATGTGGTATTTAGATCGTGCTTTACAACTATGCGTGGAAATGTATATATATATTATTTTTGAAATAAAATATACACAAGTATATTTAAAGGGCCAAGACGCAAAACTATGGACATTGGTTTATTCTTTGAATTAATGACACATTTAAATAAACCATAAGTCAGCGTAATATTGCATTATTTTGACTAATTTCCCCCATTGACGAATAACCTAACTCGATTAACTGTAAAGTATACTCTGTATTTATTAGTTTGTATATATATATATACTGTATATATATATATATTTATATATATATATATCTATATATATATATATATATATATATATATACTCTATATATATATATATATATATATATATATATATATATATATAAAATATACTGTATATACCGGTATATATAATATATATATATATATATTATATATATATATATATATATAAAATATACTGTATATATAGTTATATATATATATATATATATATATATACTGTATATATATATATATATTTCTTTCTTGATTTATTTATATATTTGTTTTACTTGGTCAAAAATTGCCATATTCTAAGATTGGTTACTAAGTTGTAACTCGATATCAATAATGGAATATATCCATATTTGTTAACACAAAATCATCCTATACGGCAGATATGTAGTAATTTATTCTTCTGGTAATACAAGGGCTGGTAGAATATGATATATTTGTGTCCAGTTACGATAAACAGGGAATATGTATGCTGAAGATAGTCACCAACGGATTTGAAAGTAATTGGTATCTCTTCTCAAAACCTTCAATTTACTGATCATGGCCATACTTACCCTTCGAATACCTGATACCTCTCCTGACCATAACAATATCGCCTTGTTAGCCAGAAAACAAGAAATTAAACCATAGTTTTACTGGAGTTATTCGAAGTAGCGTTAAGCCTTTGAAAACAAACTATTTCGTAATCTGAGCAAACACGTCTTAAATTAGCCAGAATATATTACAAATCTCTACTAACAAATTTAAACGCAATATCAAACATTATGCTAACAGTCCTAAGTTGCCAGACGGTTCTGTGTTTAGTAATTTTGTTTAATTAATTGAAACGTTCCTGTTACACTCAGTGTATTTGACATACAGTAATTAACATATTTTGGAAGTGTTTTCTTAACCACACTAGTATCTTCTATTGACAGCTTCAAAAAAATATAAATATCGCACAATAAAATTATTATGGGGAATAAAGTACACGAGTCTTAGGTAATAACAATAAAGTACACGAGTCTTAGGTAATAACAATAAACTACACGAGTCTTAGGTAATAACAATAAACTACACGAGTCTTAGGTAATAACAATAAACTACACGAGTCTTAGGTAATAACAATAAACTACACGAGTCTTAGGTAATAACAATAAACTACACGAGTCTTAGGTAATAACAATTTACCAGATGTTACCTTTCAACATTGTTTTCATCATGTACAATCACGTTCACAAGTCACCTCGTACTTATAAAAATATATCTTTGGTTATCCTTCTTGCAATATAATGAACCCCTTCGCATTGTGTATAAACAAACCATTTATGTTTAAGCTTGTCTTTGCATTACTGTGGACTAATAGTTACCGTAGTGGTATAAAAAAATAAGGGAATTAAAGTCGAAGTTGTGAAAGTGGAGCACAAAATATAATTGTGACTGTACAGTATCCCTGATTAACCTCATGCTTACGAAAAACTGGATTTTAGCTTAATAACAGCTTGTTTTAGCCGGAATATTTGGTAACTCACTAAAAATTTGGAGTCACTAAAATGGTAAAAACCTTCTACATGATTGGTCTTTTTCAATCAGAATGAAAGCGTCAGTATGAGCCTGAACAAGGAATACATTGGATGACACGATCGCAGTGAAAGGGGATGAGAGAAAGTTCTATACTGTAACTCCACATGGCTCTACTGTTTTCGTCATAAATGGTAATTTAAATATATTTTCGAAATACCAAAACATAAAACAACAGTATAAGGTTTCAATGAACAAATCGAAGAATTTGGTCTTGTTAATTAGTTTGATATATTGACTTTTCATTGTGTTTACTGTTAGAACAATATCATTAATATATGTTTATTACACATACTGTCAATGTAGTAGTGGGTTATTTGGTGTTTTATTTAATTAGCAAGTATATCACGCGGCCAGCTGTACAACACATAACATTGGTAATGTAGAAGTGTCGGTGCCATTAGGCTGTTAAGCCATTTAATAAAATTACAACAAATTGAACTAGTTTGTCTCTACCTGGAAACAATTATATTCAATATATGAATGATGTTTTTAAGTTAGAGAGTTCCATAAGTTAATGTATAACGATTTGATTTGTAGGAACCCTTCGTAAGCGAAATAATATCGTCTGAAGTGAGACTTATTATACCGAGTAGTATAATTCGTCAGCGATTAAAAGTTTTAAGGAATCCATATAAATACAACAAACACTAGCAAATCGTTTACCGTGACCTAGCATACCCTGGTTAATATGGCCCATAGCCATGATATATTTTGTTCTATTATGATTTATAGTAAATCACTATAGAGCTAAGAGATATATACAGATAGTTTTGCCTTATATGATTCGTAGAGGTCCTTCTTAATCGTATCAAAATCATCTACTAAAATCAAAGAAAGGCGGCTCCGTATTGAAAAGGTTATAAGATCCTTCAGGTTATACAAACACATGTGTAAAAATCACTTGTAGGTTTAAGACGGGTAAAATACTATCCTAACTATGTACATATCTTCCACAGAGGCTTCCACCATAAAAAAAAAAAAAAAAAAAAAAAATCGCTTAATGATAGACAGAATAAAATAAGGAATCGGGTTCTCGTATCAAGAACATCGGTGTTTACAGTTAAAGTGCGGTAAAAGTAAACTACCCCAATTTACTGTACACAACATTCCCAAGCTAAATAATATCGTCTACTTATAGGAAGCTTAAAATATGTAAATGCGATCCTGCACAGAAGGGGTTATCGAGGGCCTCAAGGAAAACACGTAGACAGGCCACCGCGGGACCTCAGCGCCTAAACTGACAAATGGCCCTATGCAAATGAGACAAACTTGCTCTTAATAGTTGCGGATGTGTTTGGAGAGGAAGTGAGAAGAGAGCCCCCTTTGGTTTGTAGAGAGAGAGAGAGAGAGAGAGAGACGTGTGGGGAAGAGTTGTTGAATGTGTGTGTGTGTGTGTGTGTAAGTGAGAGAGATGAGAGTGTTGAATGTGCAATTGTTGTTTAGGTACTGGTATTTTAACAGGCGTTGAACGAAATTTTACAGCGCCATTTTTACCAGTATCACAATAAAATACAACCACTTTGAGATCATAAATGAAAAGCTTCCGCATTTCAGAATTATTACGGATATGGCAACAAAAATCATAAGGGGAATGGAGAGCCAGAGAACGAGTTGAGATTGAGGCGCGGCAAAGGAAGAAGATCTCCAAATGGTCTGGGAGATTAATATGCGAGATGGAGCGTAGGAGACGTCTTATGAAGAGAGATGACCGTAATGGGAACCAGTAGTGAGAGAGAGACTGCTCGGATTTCTGGGGAGATTCTACTATGCTTACTGTAAGTGTTTGTGTATACGCTCGCTAAGTAATTAGATAGCTGGAAGGGTATGAACATTGGAATGTTGTATTGTCAGGTTATCATACAAAATTGTATGTGAGATCATGTTTAAGCTCTATCATATAGTTTCATCTTACGTATAAATGGGAAAGAGACTCAGATGGATTTTCGTTTATTTCATAAAATGTTACATAAGAACTTCTTACCTAGGTAAAAAGATATTTGCAAACAATAAAATTAAGAAGTCTTTAACATCTGGATGGTCGCTTTATATACAGGGTGCTTCAGTTGACCTTTTCATTAATGACAGGACTTATTTGTCAGGCAATAATAAGAATATTTTACCCCATGACGTTCAGGGTGAGTATGTATAATTACGGAGATATTACACAGTGAAAGTTGTCGATAGGTACAAACAAAATGCAGTCTAAGGGGTAACAACGAATGGTTCAAAGCTAGCGTAGGGCAGAAAGACTTTGTTTACACGTGGATAACGAGGTTAGAAAAGTGTTTCGGAATCGCTCTAGGGATTTGAGTCCTCAACCCTTGAATGGAATATATATTATATATATCATCCCTGGAGCGATTCCGAAACACTTTTCTTCTGTTATCCATGTGTAAACAAAACCTTTCTGTTCTGCGCTATATATATATATATATATATATATATATATATATATATATATATATATATATATATATATACTGTATATGAGGGAGAGAGTGAGAGTAAGAATACCAACCCAACTGACAGAAACCCCTACAGGGCCTAAACATTAGCCGCACGTGAGACACTTTTATACAACACCACAAAAATGTCCCCCCTGCATCACACCACCTGCATGGGGGAACACCGGCTGAGATGAACACACACACACACACACACACAGCCCGTAGCCTAGTAGGTAGAGCTCTCGTCTCACACACGAGGGGTCGGGGGTTCAATCCCCGGCCGGGCGGAGACAAATTGGGCTTGTCTCCTTTCATGTGTTAGCCCCAGTTCACCTAGCTGTAAATAGGTACCTGGAATAAGTGGACGACGTTGTGACGTCCCATCTGGGGTTGGCAAAAAATGGTACAAGGCGAGATGGGTATCATATGGTTCACCTAAGCTGATGGCTACCTAAGCCTTCGGGCGAGACGGTACCGTCTATAGTGAGAATGGTACCATACAGATCCACCCTAAGCCTTCGTTTCCGATGTCGCCAATTGGCTAAATACAGACTACACACACATCCACAGCCATTCCAACAGTACATAAAACACTTAACATGCATTTCACGCAATACATTCCCAGTTAAGGAGGCGCGATAATAATGAGCTTAGCTCGCATTGCGTGGATTCCCCTTGACGAACAAGTAACTGAGTAACTGAGTAACACACCCACACAGACAGACACCTACACGGACCGTACTTTTTCTTACACACTGCAATATAGTACTTTGTATTGCATAAAAACTAAAATATCGTAACGGCTGTATATACAAAGACACGAAGATACATGACCATATTAATTCTGCGCCCCCCCCCCCCCCCTGCAACTGCCTCTCTCAGTTCAGTTGAGGTTCGGGAAGTAAGATGCCTTACTAACTAACGGCACTTCGCTGAGGTTTTATGCTCTCCTTGTGACGTGCTCCTTTTTATTTATGTATTCCTTTTTTTCTATTTACAATTCATTATATTCTTTTGTTCTTCTGGATTAATCTATTTTCTTCTATATTTAGTTTCTTTCTTTTCTTCTCAATTCATCTTTTTCATTTTCTTTGTTCTTATTTTCCACATTCCGTAGATGGTTTCCTTTGGTCTCTGTGTTTTCCTCTTTAAACAGTAGGCTTCCTATGATTTTATTTTAATTTTCAATATATGGTTGTTGTAGACCTAGCTCCTTCATATGGTTGTTGTAGACCTAGCTCCTTCATACGGTTGTTGTAGACCTAGCTCCTTCATATGGTTGTTGTAGACCTAGCTCCTTCATATGGTTGTTGTAGACCTAGCTCCTTCATATGGTTGTTGTAGACCTAGCTCCTTCATATGGTTGTTGTAGACCTAGCTCCTTCAGACGTTCTTCCAAATAGGCAGGACACCACAAAATAATATGTTTGGTATTTTCTACCTCAGCCTTACAAAGGTCACATTTTGCTATCCTCTCCTACATTTCTGTTTCTATCTTTTAAATTTAAATGATTTGTCCTACTTCTACAATATATGACTGAAGCCTGTGTGTTATCATATATGTCTTCTTCTCCCCTAGTTTCATTTATGAAGGTTCTATATATATCTAAACTACTTTTCTCTCCTAACTCTTGTTTCCATTGTCTTGTATCCCATTCCATAACTATCTTTCTAATTTCCTCATTTAAAATATTTACAATATTTATTTCTCCTAAGTTTAGCATTCTTATTTATTTCCTAGTCTCTGCTGCCCAAGGGTCTTCTTTATTTTTCAATTTATCTTCAGTAATTTTTCTGAGTAAATCAATACTATCCTCTCCTTTCTTTCTTTCTCTCTCTCTCTCTCTCTCTCTCTCTCCGTCCCTACTTTTACCAGCTGTCAGATCACTGTGTTCCAATAGAGTTTTAATGTCGGGAAGCACGGCTGGTTTCATCTAGTAATGGAGTGGTAAGCTTTCATGTGCCGCCTGCCAGGTTAGGACGTCTCATTTTGGGCTGTTTCACTTTTGTGGTGTGTCATATTGGGATGCTTCCTTATTGTTCCCTTTATTATAGATGGTTTCATTTTGGGAGATTCTCATTTTATTTATTATTATTATATATATTGTTTTTGTTAATATATACTGTATATATATATATTGTATATGAGTGTTTCGTTTGCAGGTATCATTATAATTACATTGTGTAACTACCGGGTGCTTTACTTTAGGGTGTATGGCTTTGTTTGTTTAATTGTATGGTATTTTGGGCTGGGGTTGATGTTTGAAGCTATGTGGAATATAATTGCCTGTAACGTGTTGCTTTGGATACATATTGAACTAATATATTTTCATCATATATATATTGTTTCACCCATTGAATATATATATATATATATATATATATATATATATATATATATATACTGAATATTCACATTAATTTCGACTATTTTATTGCATTATACCAAACAACTGTATATATCTATTTGCAAAAATTAGTCATTCAACATTGCTTTCCTCAGCTGTGATACGTATTATTAATAAAACTAATGTATTTAGATATATATTCTGCCTATTCCCGTTAACCATAAAAGTATATTTTACCATTTGTTACTCTCAAAATGTAATGATGTGTGTGTGTGTGTGTGTGTGTGTGTGTGTGTGTGAGGACAATACATATATATGCGGAGAGTAATTGGTAAGAGTGTTTTTCTTCAACATTTGGCTAAGGATTTTGATTTAAGTTATGTACTCCTTGTATTCCTTATTTCGCCGTCATTCCTCACCTAACAGTACTTTATCTTGCTAACGAAATTAATATAGTAACACATTTTCTTCACAAGATATTCAAAGTCATACTTTTTATAATTTCACTGATATATTTTGTTACAGACTGTGTTGTAACACTTTCAAATTCCACTTATATGCAAGGGATCTTTCCAGGAGTCTTCTAAAGGTGATTTGATTATGACTATGTTAGCTTTTAGCGTGTTTTATTTATTAAGTATATATTGTGTGCTATCGATACTTCGAGTTATATATAGCAAACCCTAGCAATATACTTGTTTTCATTGTTATTGGCTAAAATTTAAAATGAGTACGAAGGTAAAAGTGGTTGATGATTGGTTGTTCCTTTTCTAAGATAAATGTTACGAACATAAATCGTTAATGCTGTGTAAAAATAATGTTGTGTTTGAAACTCTAGCTAAGTATTTACACATACAGTTTTCTAGTATTTTGCAAGCACTCTTTATACCTAAATTAGTCTTCTAAATCATGTCTACCCTCTCTACAAACAAGATTACATATGACCCAACATATGCAAATGGAGAACTTACAAGGACATCATAGTGGAGCATAAACAATACAGCACAGCTTAGCAAATGCTGCACATCACAAAGCAGTTAACCCAAAATAGACCTATAAACCACAACACAACGCAAAACAACACAACACGGTGCAGCGCGAGACACCAAAACTCAACAGAACATAGTATATTCATGAAACAATAAATCACAGCGCTACACAGCACAACACAACACAATACAACACAGCACAACACAAACACGGGACAGCATCATGCAGCAAAGCATAACACATTTTAGTTCTTGCTGTTTAAATGCCATTATAATTATATATACAGTATATACTGTATATATATATATATATATATATATATATATATATATATATATATATATATATATATATATATATATATATATATATATACTGTATATGTTTTTTTTTTGTTTTTTTTTTTTTTTCTATATTCCAACTTACTTCCTCTCGGGCATAGGCTGAGAGCCTTAACATTCACCGCTTTACAATGAACAGTGAAGCCCGTGAGGTCTTGTTCCAGTCTAGGGAGTGAGACATGTGAAGCACGTAGAGTACAACGAGCACCTGCCATCTTGCCTTCACATGAGGCACGGTGCTCACTCATGGCCCGAAACGACCCCTTCTCTGAAGCCACCTCGTTCCCGTGCTTCACTGTCTCACCCCCTACACTCGGACTCTCACACTTACACACACACAACGCCACCTGTTGAGCAGATAACTCACCAGGCATTGCACCCCTATAGCATATTTTGAATATGGGAATATTCATACAGTGCTATTTAATCAGGGAACAATGAGGGTATTTTATTGACGTTTCGGTGGGCTTGTGGTAATGCACTGATACTAGGTATATATATGTGTATGTGTGTGTGTGTTGGTAGATTTGCTTCATTTATTTGGATTATAAACAGGTTGAAGTTAATTGTGCATATAATGAACTGTAGGTATAGTAACTGGCTAAATGTAGAGAGTGAAGTAGGAAATTAAGCGCAATCGCCTGATAAATATCTAATACAATACTATCTGATAAACTGGAGACCATGAATAAGAAGCAAACACTAACTCCGCATATGTTTAAAAGGAATATTTTCATATATTTCATCAGCAATAAATATTAATACTACTACTACTACTACTACTAATAATAGTAATAATACAATTAATAATACAATAATAATAAAGATATCATAGCGCGTATCACAACTGTCAAAATTATTGACATTAGGCCTATATGAATTCTTAATCAAATTGATTGAATCCCAATGCGAAAAATGCTACTCCTTTAAAGCTCATAAGGAGAGGATAATTTTCGTGTTATACATAAAATGAAAAAGGGAGGATAATCAAAATATAACTCCAAGAATATTATATATCTCACGAGTAATGAGTAAATGAAGCAATCCTTTCTGTTTTATAACGGGGTAAATAAAATATCGCCAGTCGAGTTTAAATGAAGCAACGCCTGAGTGAAGCAATCCTTTACGGAAAACAAGCCTTACTTAGAGACGGAGGGGCAGGAAAAGGTAGTAGCCGTTTAAGGAGAGGTATTTAGTTTGTTCCCTACGTTTTCATCAAGCTTAAACGTTTTCATCAAGCTTAAACGTTTTCATCAAGCTTAAACGTTTTCATCAAGCTTAAACGTTTTCATCAAGCTTAAACGTTTTCATCAAGCTTAAACGTTTTCATCAAGCTTAAAATTACACCCCCTAGATCCCCTTTCAAGATAAATTTGTACATTTTTCGGTAGAAAAATGTCCCGGCCGGAGGCCGGTTGCTCTTAAATTACAGGCTCGCTATCGCTCGCCAGGAAAAAATCGACACCTTAATGGCACGAAAGGTCTTAAAATTGACAGAAATGGGGCAAAATGTCTTAAAATTTCAAAACTACTAGGGCGAACGTCTTAAAATCTCAAAAGCAATGGGGCTAAACATAAGGGAGAAAGGGGTCAAGAAAAAAATCCCTCAAGTGGAAACCTCCCCTTAACCACGCACGACAACACTAATGCTCGTGGAATATTATCAGTGCCGTTAATCTCCATCAACAACTTCATATATAGTTAAGTCTATCATTGTTCTCATCTCCATCAACAACTTCATATATAGTTAAGTCTATCATTGCCCTCATTCATTTGTGGACTATTTATATGTTAGACAACGTCTGTTTCTTAGCTTGTTGGCCAATGGGTTAGGTAGGACGAATATAACTATTGCGTTCGGGGATAACATTAAAACACATATGTATCCTCGTTATGAAGCACAACAATAAAAAACTAAAGGTAATTAAACACCGCCTATTTTAATGGAATAAAAATTACTCTGAATAAGTATATCTCGTTTATGGAAACAAAATTAACTTAAGGTAAGACAATATAATATATATGTATTATTGTCTTGTTACAGTAATGGGTTCTCGATCCTGTGTCTAAAACTCATCACAACTCTAAGGTTTGCAGTCGAACCGAAACTCGTAAACGTTCTCCAAGTAAGATCTGTGTTAATTCTGTTAAATTACAAATTGTTAAGTATAGTGTTGGTGGCCTCCTATAGTTGAGTCCTGATAATTACTAAACATATTAAAATCTTGATTAGACTCAGAAACGTGGAAATAATACACATTTCGAAGGTTGGGGATTAGTGAGAGTCGGTCTCTGATTGTGCCGTAATAAGCAAATATGTTCCACAACAACAGCCAATTGTGCAAATAGTTAGAACGAGGCTGCATAGAATAAAGTCCCCCAACCCCAACCCCAACCCCCACCCCTTGTCTGCCTTTCCTTATGACCTGACTTTGGAAACTTACGGAGGAATGGCTGAGGTGTAATTACTTTGCAAACTTCACTGGCTCCCACACCTGTCGCTTTCAGTTTGGATTAACAGTATCAATTTCCCGGCAACTTGTATAACCCTTTAAGTATCAGAGCGCATTTATGTAATATATATTTGGCTATTTTTAGCGATTTTAGGCAAATTAAGAAGGGTCTTTAGTACCGGAAATCAATGGAGTAAAAACAAACTAATTTAACTCCTCGACTCCCAAAACCCCTTCATTAAATGAATACAATTGTCTAAGAAGAGTCAGAACATAATAAGTGTATGCGTTCTGGGTGTGTATGGGTATGTTTTGTGTTGGTATCGGCGATGTATTATCCGTGTGTTGGGCTGCATATGTGGTATGCGGTGTACACACTAACAAATACATACAATTGTTCATTGGAAATGCGTAGGTGGTATACAGATGATATGTGTATATTCTATGTGCTCTACTTTACTTTAAACCAATATTTACATCAACAATATTCATTGTGTCCATGGAACCCTGTTAGGGCCATGTATAAATCGTACAAGATTATTGATATATTTCAGTTTTCAGGAAGGTCATTCCTTATTATACGCTTTACATAGTTAGCAATATTTACTATTTCCGGTCATATTTATTCGTGCCCATAAATTTCCTTCACCCTTCCTCACTTCCATTGTTTATGTTTTGTTTTAAATATTGGCCCTACTCCCATTATACATCATTCATAATATTTGTTTCCCTTTCTATATCTCCCTCCAAACACCTTAATCCATGACCCTATTTCATCAATCCCATATTCGTCAAACTCACTACTCCCCTACGCTTCCATCTCCGTCCATTATCTTATTCCTCCGTTCCCTTTCCCTTCTATTTCAGTTTGCCTCTGCTACAGCTCCCATTTATTCAAGTTATTAATACATTCCTGTTGCCCCTTTCATTCCTGTCTCACCTTAATTTTATTATTTTTGTGAGTCCGAAATTACGTTTCCACATTGAATTTCGACAATCCAAAGAATTAATGGATGCTTCTCACTGATTTTCATATTTTGTGCTAATAATGTAAATAAAGCACTAACGAAAAAAACTATTTGTTCTCCATTGACACATTAAAATGAGTTGTATTAATATGAAAATATTTTGAAGGCTCTTTATCATCTATCTGAATTACTTAATTTGAATGCAAAAACATCCGAAATGGATTGACAAAACGTATATTTCCTCTCCTTCCTTTCACCCCTGCCCCATTCACCGCAGATATTTGTTATATATATATATATTTATACAGTATATATATACCCAATCCATCTATATATATATATATATATATATATATATATATGTATATATTATAAATTATATAATTATATATATATTTTTTATTTTTTATTTTTTTTAGTTTTTTTTTAGTTTTTTTTTTTGTAATTCCCATTATATTTCCATATTTTATGTTCTACCTTTTATTATTTTTTTTCTGTCGCTTTTACCTCTTCATTTCCAATGTTGCTATTCCTTTCCATTCCAGTTGCTCCATCTTCCTCTTCCATTTCACTTTTCCTCATGTATACCTTTCTTCCTCCTCTGTGTCCCCCTTTCAATCCCTGTCTCCCTCTATTTCCCCTCTACCCTCTTGCTTCAATTACCCATCGTATGTGGGTTTGTGTGTGTGTATGTGTGGGTGTGGGTGTGTGTGTGTGTGTATGAGTGTGTGTGTGTGTGGTGGCGGTGTGGGATGTGCGTGTGTTAGTGGCGGGGGGGGGGGGGGGGGGCTACCTTTCTCTTATCCCCCCCATCCTCTCATTTCTTAATGCTGTTACCTACTCCCGTTCTTCTCGTGTTTACATCCATTGCGCCTTCTCCTCATTACTTTTTCTACGCACGACCTTTCCTCTTCCTCTTCATTCCTTCTTCCCTTCCGCAGTCTCTCTCCTCTCCATACATCATTTTTGCCTCCACTCGTTTTCCCCTTCCATTCTCCTCACCTCTCTTGTCTCAATTACCCCTCGTGTGTGTGTGTGTGTGTGTGTGTGTGTGTGAGGGTTTGGGGAGCTGATATTCGGGGACCCCAGGATGTTATTTCAGGGTACCAAGTGTCACTAATTAACTTTCTGCCTTCCTTTGTTCTTGCGTCTTTTCATAGGGCCGCGATATTTATCCTTTGTCTGCTGCCACTGTCTAATTTGCGTTCTCATTAGTCTATCTTGTCACCCATGTAACTTAATCATTTACCTAGTACATTCTTTATATTTTATCTTCATCATTCACGGTCAAGATTAATAACATAATTTAACTAAAACAATTAAGTAGGAAATAAACTTAGATACTGCTTTTTGTTCTAGTTTGTCTTGCACTTTCCTTTCTAAGTGTTTTGGTGATATTGAAGTACTGGCATCAAGTGACTGTCCAAGTCACACTAATGTTCACTGTTGAGAAATTGTTCGGAAACATTAAAGCCACTACCAATTATACAAATGAGTTGAGGGAAAATTATGTCACTATATCAACGATAATTGTAATAGAAAAGGATGAGACATAGTTCTTCCATTTCCTTATTAGTCACCAATAATATGCGTAGCCAATGTAAATATATAGATATACTGTATACCGTTAGTTTACAATGTACTCTCTCTCTCTCTTTCTACTACTACTAATAATAATAATAATAATAATATAAATATTAGTAATTACAGTACAATTCAGCATTGTTCCACACCACAAATAGTGAAAGTTATTGAAAGACGAACGAAATAAAGTAGAACACATTTTACAGTATTTACATTTTTCAGAGAGTAATCTAGTTTTTTCAAAACAAGCTAAATAAATGAGTAAAACAGTGGTCTTACTCTCAACAGTGGTCTTACTCTCAACAGTGGTCTTACTCTCAACAGTGGTCTTACTCTCAACAGTGGTCTTACTCTCAACTGCGCATTATTAGGGCGTTCATTTGCATATTTTTGTCCTTTGAAACCTTTGGTGTGTAACTTATTTGAGTTATCCCGTCTAGCATGCATAGGCTATTGCATGTTATCCATGTTACCACAGTTGGTTGAACGATTCCAGAAACTTATTGTCACATGCAGTATGTAAATAGAGGCATTGGGTGTGAAGCAACCGCCTATCTTTTATACTTTGCTTCGGCATCAAAATAAAGTTCTTTCGGTTGTGAACCGAACCCACTAACTAATGAGCCACACTATATATATAGCTCATAATTATAATAAGTATTAATCATATTCTTGTCCGTTTTTGACTTGTATCTTTTCAATAGCATATAATTTATTCAGGTAACAAAATGTCACTGGAATATCGATATTTTCCATAACCCTTAGTATATACCTGTACATAACCTTTGCTTACAGCCATCCCAGAACTCTACTGCATGTTTAACAATTCATAATTATACCTTACCTTATCTAATCGCTAAGTAGGAACCCTAACCATTAGACCAATCAGAGCCAAGTTAGCTTTCCTAATACTGTAGTTGTCACAGACCTATACCTAAAACATTTAAACAATTACAGTTTTATACCTTAGCTGATTACTAGCTGTCCTAGAATTGTGGAACTCAGAACCAATTGTGCATTATTTCTTCAAATGTATTTCCTGTGTATGTGTGTAAGTGTGTGTGTGTGTGTGCCATATATATATAACCTAGATCTGAGGACACTCGCCTCCCGCCTCACCTTTAAGCGAGTTATCCCTATTTTTCACTTACGTTTTTTCTGGTACCACATCTATTTGTAGAAATACTATAAATTAAAGGTTCTATTCACCTACTCGTCATTTTCACTCATCATAATTATAATTGCATTACTATTTGTTCACGATACTCTGATAATGACCATCATTATAAATACTGAATCCCGTTAATTAGAGGATAAATAAAAATCCGGTGTATTCCACAAAATCGGATATATTTTGACGTCCCAGTCACATCATTAAGGAAAGCCGAAACAATATTTTCCCAATTATATATATATATATATATATATATATATATATATATATATTTTATATATACTGTATATAAATATATATATATACAGTATATATATGATATTGATCCTAATTGAGATACAGTGAGCGTATTTGTTCCTTGCGTACGAGTAATATTTATAATGTGTTATTATTCCTCTTTTCTGTCTGTCACTCTAATGCACAGCTTATGACGCATGCGAAATATAATTATGCTGTATACTGCTCAATATCGTCAGACCATCTTTATTGTATTGTGTCTCATTTTCTCTCTCTCTCTCTCTCTTTATCTCTCTCTTTCTCTCTTAGACACATACACACTCTCTCACACACACACACACACAAACACACAGCCTGACCTACTCTTCCCAATTAAAAATAACAAAACAACTTTTACATTTGTTTGTGCTGGTGCGATACTGCAGCGCGACGCAAGCAGAATAATTAATGCTTGAAGGCTCTTACTGCACTTGACCCTAAGAATACTCACACTACTTATAAGACAGTTAAGAACTCCTTTTATATGGTCTCCTTGTTTGTGTTAATGTTTTCTGTTTACCCCACTGAATAGAAGAGTTTTGTTAATTTGTTAAATAGTTTACTTAACTTTTGATAAAATAAATAATAATATAAGAGTGGGAACGTATCATCTAAAAAGTGGATAGTGATGAACTATCCAGTATCCACGACATAGACATATTTCTCAAGCTGAAAAAAACTATAATTGTATTAGAGATAACTTCAGTGTAAATACTTCTCGAATTATTAAGTGACCTGAGACATGATTATAAAGCAAGGCTTTCAATCTGATTATTATTTCACTTTATCTTCACCAATGCTAGTAAAACATATATATTTGCTACAGCAGTTTCTTCCACGTCTGCGCTATTATAAATTTCCCGTGTCTTTTCAACAATCACGCGATAGGTAGCAATATTGCCAACATAACAACGGTCACACGCATATACAATACATCCATCAGCATTACTAGTTATTATTAATACCGTAATTACCGTATAAGAAACCATAATACTGAATAGAATTTTCGATGTGATGATTGTAGGTCCTCTACTATTAATGTTAATTAATGTTTTACAGTGTCTATGACGTTTTATGATTGCCATACTAATTAAGTTGTATAAGTAGTGAAATGTTCTTCCTTTGTTACTGGTAAATGTATGTTTTATCTTCTGTTCTGCATAGTTAATGTTTAATATTGTGTTAGGAAAGGCCACAGCTGAGCTCCTCCGAATCGATGGAATGAGGTAGCAAATTAATGATTAATGAACGAAAGAATGTTCATTCTTTTGTTATGTAGGTTGATGGTAAACAGACAATATTTTCAAATAATTTAATAATAGTAAGAGACAAGTTGAATATATACATATCATGGTATCATTGGTGATCAGCAGCCAGCCAACCACAGCACAGCCACCCACCATGCCTGCTGTGAGTTCCAGTGCCACCACCAACCTCACGGGCCATGTCAAATGGTTCAACGTTAAAAAGGGGTTTGGTTTCATTACCTACAGTGGAGGGGACATTTTTGTTCACTCCACAGGTATCTCCAACCCTAATCCTCTCCATCCAGTGCCCTCTCTTGCCACCAATGAGAGGGTAACATTCAACATCAAGAGGAGTAGGAGAGGAGATGAAGCCATCAACGTCATGGGCCCTGATGGAGCGATCCTGAAGGGTTCAAGACATGGTAGAAGAGGCAAGAGGGAGAACTACCACCAAGCCACAGCAGCAATCAGTTGCACAACACCGGATTTGGTCCAGGTTGTTGTGACAACTGCAGTGACCCTCTGCAAAGGGGATCACAAGCTGCTTCAGGAGTATCTTCCTACACTCCTGAAGGCAAACAACCTCCCTCCCATCATCATCCCGCCTCTTCCAGGACCATCTTCACCACCCAGGCTCATACCCACTCAGGCTATGAGGCCAAGAAGCCACCCGAGAAGGCGTCTGGATCTCCAGAAGCCTCTCTCAAAGCCCACGCCACCACCTCCTGCTGCAGCAGTCTCTGACTCTCCACCACCATCACCAGCCAACTGTGCAGGACCTGCAGCAGCCTCCACTCCATCACCAACCACCACTAGCCATCCGGTGGCAGCCTCCTCCCCTGCGTCGACAGAGTACACCGAGTCCACCATCGGAGAAGAAATCGACGTGGAGAAGATCGAGGAAGATGATGGAGATATCAACTTGGGGGCCACTGCCGACGAGCTCCAGAAGACCTTCGCCGAGCTGTCGAAGAAGATCAAGGCAGCTGCGGCAGAAGGAAAACGTCCCTCACCAGAGATCCAGAGCCAGTTCTCGAGGTGTCTGCACCAGAGAAGTTTTCTACAGTGAAATGACACTCAACTAAAATTAAAAAATAGCAATGCAGATCGCCTGCAAGCTTTTACCTCTCCAACTCTTCATCCTTCACCACTTTACCTTGAACTTCCAACTCTACTTTCATCATTCGTGAGGCCTCTCCCCACATAATTCATTCATTCATTCATGGATACCATTCTTGAAACTTCTAATTATTCACTTGTGTATAATCAATATAATCCTCAAAATGTGTAAGGAGGAGACAATAGGCAAGGCTGTAACGAGTGTCCCCCCAAAGCTGAAAGAGTGACAGAGAGCCCAATTGAAGGTACGTTAGAGTAAAATTGCCTGGACACACGGAGCTTGTAGCAGTTTGAGTCATAGGATGAGGGAAAGACTGATTAAGGGAGATCTCCAAAGCTTACTTGTTAAGTAGAAGAAAGACTTGAAAATCGGTCACTCTTGGGTTAGAGACTTGAACATAATAGGGGTGGCAGTGTGTTGAAAGGCGGTTGCTCCCGACTCTCCCTAAGGGAGGAGGTATACACTGAGAAAGCTGTGAAGAACACTGATTATTGTAATGGCGGTAGAAGAGTACAAAGGAGTACAAAGGAAATCAAGCAACAACAGATCTAGTGACCCTTCTAGGCTGCTTGTCCTCCAAAACACTGAGGATCAAGTGTCCAAACAGTGGTTTAGAGTGGGTAAGGGAACATTGGAAAGGGAACTACTGCCCTGGAACTAATGTCCGTGACAGGACTTGGAAGTTAGTAGGGGACATATGGGTTAGTAACTGAGGGGAGGATAAAATAAAGTTATTCATTTACAAACGCAGTCAGTCACGGGTTTGATGCGAGATATTTGTCAAGGCGGAGTTTAAATGAATCAACGGTGCTGCCACTGGACTGATCATCCAAAGGTCCCTGGTTCGAATACCGATGTATTAATGGGAAGATAATATTGCGATGGAATTTATGTACCTAGTATCAGTGTATTACCACAAAGCCCACTGAAACGCCAATAAAATACCCTGATTGTTCCCCGATTAAATAGTACTGTATGAATATTCCCATATTCAAAATAGACTACAAGGGAACAATTCCTAGTGAGTCAATTGCTCAATAGGTGGCGTTCCGAGAGTGAGGGTCCGAGTCTAGGAGGTAGGACAGTGAAGTACTGGGGCGAATCAGCTTTAGAGATGGAGCTGCTTTGAACTGTGGGTGGGCAACCGGGCCCGTGCATCCTGTAAAGGCAAGATAGCGGGGGGGGGGGGGGGGGGGGGCTGGTTGCATCTCAACGTGTTTCACATGTCTCACTTCCTAGACTGGAACATGACCTCACGGGCTTCACCGTTGTATGTACGGTTGAATGCACAGGCCTATGCCTGAGAGGGAGTAGTTGGAATATAGAATACATATATATATATATATATATATATATATATATATGTTGGTAAAGCCAGGTAATAAATGTTCTTTAATACATACGAGGTTGAAAGAAATGGCAATTTCTGCGTTGGAAATTTAATTATTCAAAGTTTCCAGGTCTCTGATGAGTTTTCGCTGGGTGGCAGGAAGTAGATGAATGAGATGAGCAAAATTCATGGTGGTACAGGGTTACATAAATGTACATGATGATACAGGATATACGACGCGTTTCACTGGACAACCAGCATTATCAAGTAAGGGTAGAATGATATAAAAGGTAAACAGGAAGGGTATATATAGAGGGTGGAGGATCAGAGGAGGCGAAATTCAGGGGGCAAAAGTCTCCTATTGGTGGAGGGGTATTCTAGGAGTGCAAAAGGGGGAACCGCTTCACGCAGGCGCACTGGATGCGGGATGGTGTTGGTCGGGTGGCGGGGTCAAAGCTGATTGGCTGCGTGTCGAGGGGCGTGGCCTAAGTTGTGTGGTCCGTGTGGCGCCGGCAGAAGATGAAGCTGAAGGAGGTAGCACGGGGGGCTGCGTCAAGGGCACCGGGGGGCGAGGAGGGGCGTTAGGTCCTGTAGGGTAGTGCCTTTTGGCAGAAGGAAGGATCTGAAGGTCTAGAGTTTGGTTGTTGATGTTAGGATGTAAGGCTTGGATATATAACGCTTCGAGTATAGGTAATCTCCTTGGGTCACTTTCTTTATCGAGTATGGTGGTGTGTTTCTGTAACTCATTGCGTGTGAGGTGGTGGTGGTTGGGGGTGAGATAGTGGTCTTTGATGGCTCCAGCCTGAAGGTGAAGAGTTAACCGACGTGAAAGACGAGTCTGCGTCATGCCAATATAGGAATGAGGTCCACAGTCCTCATAATTACAGGTATGTTGGTAAATGACGTGATCGTCGGTCATCAGGCTCTTTATCTTGGTAGAAGCTGGTTTGTTGCGGAGAACGAGGTTGGAGGTCTTGGGGGATTTGTAATAAATTATTAATTTGATTTTGTTTTCCGGGTTGGTTGGGTGAACATGCTTGGAGATTATTTCTTTTAAGACGGCCTCGTCATTTTTGTGTTCAGAGGACATGTAATTGCGGTAGAAGATCTTAATTTCATTGGGGAGGTCAATGTTGGGAGGGCTTTGGGTGTACCATTTTTCAAGATGGTGGTTGATGGTGCTGGAGATGTCGGAGTTGGAGTATCCATTATTCACTAAAACTTGGGATAGTCTTTCTAGTTCCTGGTGGGTGTCGGCCCAGGTAGAGCAGTGCGTGAGGGCTCTCCTTACATAGGCGGAGATGGAGGATAGAAGATAACGGCGGGGGCATTCACTATCGCCGTTGAGGCATTGTCCTGTGTTAGTTGGTTTAGTGTAGACGGTGGTTTTGAACCCATGGTTGTTCAGAGCTACGAGGATGTCGAGGAAGGGGAGTTGTCCATTGTTAGATTTTTCAAAGGTGAAGTTAAGTCCGGAGGAGGTCATGAAGCGACGCTGGAGTTCCTGTAGTTCGTGGAGGTCCTTGATTTGCACGAAGATGTCATCCACATATCTACAGTAGACGGCGGGTCGTTGGGCAGCTAGGAGCTCTTCCTCGATGGTACCCATAAAAAAGTTCGCAAAAAGAACTCCTAGGGGGCTGCCCATCGCCACACCGTCTATCTGCTTGTACATGTTGCCCCGGGGGCAAAGGAAGGGGGCCTCCTTGGTACACAGCTCCAGTAGTGTTTTCAGGGCCTTCTCCGGGATGTCCAGTGTTGGTGTATCAGGGCAATGGTAAATTCGACGTAGAATCATGTCAATGGTCCTATCCACTGGCACATTGGTGAACAGGCTTTCTACGTCGAGGGAGGCGATTGTGTGGTTGTTGTTCCGGGGGGCGTCTCGTAAAATTTCCAAGAAATCGTGGGCTGAGTTAAGGTTGTATTGGCTGGGCACATAGGGGGTGAGGAGGTTGTAAAGGGCCTTGGCGATCTGGTAGGTGGCAGTGGGGATCTGGGAGATGATGGGGCGGAGGGGGTTCCCAGGTTTGTGTGTTTTGATGGTTCCGTACGCATAACCAGGGGTGTATTCTCCGGCGAGTTTTTTAAGGTGGACCCCTCCTTGTTTGGCGTTGATGGCGGTGATGGTGGTGTTGGCAGTACGTTTGATTTCGTCGGTTGGGTTGCGGGTGATCTTTTTAAATTTGGTGTTGTCATTTAAGATGACATCCATTTTTCTAAGATATTCCTCCTTGTCATGAATCACGAGGCAGGAAGCTTTATCCGCATGACAGATGATGATGTTGGGGTTGTCTCTTAATTGTTTGGCAGCTTGGAAGTGTTGTTTGTTGAGGATTTTGCTATGGTGAGTTCCTCTGGTTTTGGCGGCTTCAGCGAGGAGAGTAGGTTGTAGGGCGGGAGTAGTGGTGACCTTGCCATCCTTCTGGAGTCGTAGGATGTCGTCCAGGAGGATTTCCGTTTCTAGGCGTTTCTGGTGGGGGCCAGGTTTGGAGCTGTAGTGGCAGTTGAGGCCTTTGTTGAGGCAATGAGTTAGAGAAACACACCACCATACTCGATAAAGAAAGTGACCCAAGGAGATTACCTATACTCGAAGCGTTATATATCGAAGCCTTACATCCTAACATCAACAACCAAACTCTAGACCTTCAGATCCTTCCTTCTGCCAAAAGGCACTACCCTACAGGACCTAACGCCCCTCCTCGCCCCCCGGTGCCATTGACGCAGCCCCCCGCGCTACCTCCTTCAGCTTCGTCTTCTGCCGGCGCCACACGGACCACACAACTTAGGCCACGCCCCTCGACACTCAGCCAATCAGCTTTGACCCCGCCACCCGACCAACACCATCCCGCATCCAGTGCGCCTGCGTGAAGCGGTTCCCCCTTTTGCACTCCTAGAATACCCCTCCACCAATAGGAGACTTTTGCCCCCTAATTTTCGCCTCCTCTGATCCTCCACCCTCTATATATACCCTTCCTGTTTACCTTTTATATCATTCTACCCTTACTTGATAATGCTGGTTGTCCAGTGAAACGCATCGTATATCCTGTATCATCATGTACATTTATGTAACCCTGTACCACCATGAATTTTGCTCATCATTCATCTACTTCCTGCCACCCAGCGAAAACTCATCAGAGACCTGGAAACTTTGAATAATAAAATTTCCAACGCAGAAATTGCCATTTCTTTCAACCTCGTATGCATTAAAGAAAATATATATATATACATATATATATATATTATATATATATATATATATATATATATATATATATATATATATATATATATATATATACCGGTAATATATTACCGGTAATATATTACGTGAAGCGGTTCCCCCTTTTGCACTCCTAGAATACCCCTCCACCAATAGGAGACTTTTGCCCCCTGAATTTCGCCTCCTCTGATCCTCCACCCTCTATATATACCCTTCCTGTTTACCTTTTATATCATTCTACCCTTACTTGATAATGCTGGTTGTCCAGTGAAACGCGTCGTATATCCTGTATCATCATATATATATATATATATATATATATATATACATACATAGACACAGACACACAGAGAGAGCGCGAGAGCACATCGGTATGCCTGGCCGGGACACATGGGGTTGACATCGTAACTCGACCTAACTTTCCCAGAACAACGAGACCAGGGGGACAGACAAGTTACACCCCAGCACATGGGGAGGTAAACAATAGAGAGAGAGAGAGAGAGAGAGAGAGAGAGAGTGTGTGTGAGAGAGAGCGAGAGAGAGATAGTTACAAGGAATAGTTAGTATCTCATAGACTTGCGGTCCATTCCGAGGAGATACTCGAAGTGGAAGGAGAAATACTATTTAGTGCACTACACTCTTTACAGAGTGTGCAAAGTACTAGCTACTCTCTTCTTGAATTGCTCTGCTAAAGAACTGTTTACTACTTCAGAGGGAAGTTTGTTCCAAGTAGAACAGATCTTGCATGTGAAAAGGTTTCCACAAATACTAGTGCTGAACCTTTTCAATTCTAGTTTCCAGCCATAGTTGTGTATTAAGTATTGTAAATACTTCTATGAGCTGACCTCGTAGTCTGCGTGTCTCCAACAGAAAGAGATCAAGAGCTCTCAACCGGTCCTCATAGCTCATTCTTCTAAGCGATGGAATAAGCTTTGTAGCTCTAGCTTGTACTCTTTCTAGTTGCTCTATATCTTTCCTGAGTGCTGGAGACCAGATTTGAACAGTATACTTCAGGAGAGGCCACATCAGAGTGTAGTAAAGTGTGAGGACTATTGCCTTATTTCTATACTTAAATTGACTCTTAATACAGGCCAATAATGTATGAGCTTTCTTCTCTACTTCAATGCACTGCTTGGAAAATTTTAGGTCACTGCTAATCAGAACACCCAAATCCTTTTCCAAGTCAGTCACTTCCAGAGAGAGAGTTACACAGAGTTACACAGATATTCAGACTACACATACCATGTGGTCCCTACTAGGTGGTTCGGCCTTAACCCACTGAACCCCAGCTAGTTTAGAAAAAATGTACATCGAGAGACCAGCTGATTTGGTCTATATATATTTTTGTTTAAATAGCTTAAATAGGTGAGAAATGAAGAATAACACAAAAACACTCACCTCGGTCATTTGAGGGTCCTATGGGGGGGGGGGGGGACAGCATCAGCTGATGCCAGGCGGCCTTCAAGCTTCCCGCCCGGCTAGACACAGCTGAGCGCGGCAGCATGGCAGATGTACGATGCGTCCAGCTTTCGAGTGACGGTTATTTACACCACCCGAGCATCATGTGTGCCTTCATAGTTCTGATATTAGCAACATGTATCACATATTGTCATTGTAAGTGAAGTTACAGTGTGATAAGTGCATAGATTCAAGTTTTATAAGTGTCGAGGGTGTGGCAAGACTCGCACGCGTCTTGGTTACCATGACGGCTGGCGACCACCTTGTTCATGGACTCACACACGTAACGTACACACTGCCAGCTGAATGACACCCAACTTCCCCTTCACTCACTCTTACTTTTATTATGCCTCTCTCACGTACTCTGTTTATTGATTTTATACTTTACCGTATATTTTATGTTAGAATATGAGTGTTACACATTGTTTTAGGCACCTTTGACTTAGAAATATGGGTTTTGACGTATTCGTAGTGGGGAGACAGGGGAGGTGGTGGTGAAGGCAGGGGGACTGGGGGAGGACCAGTGTACACAAAAGCCTAAACTTGCTGTGTACGTAGCAACATGACACACTATCTCGTCTCTTCTTACCCCTACCATGACCTGGCGGAATTTTGAGGAATGTCATGGGGTCTGGGTCATCCTCCTCCTCCTCTTCCCCACTTGGTGGGGAGTCAAGTATGTTATGGGAAGCGTTAGGGGAACGATAAACATAGCGAGGCGACGAGCTAAACAAGGCAACTGGGCCGGGAAGGAGGTGGGAGGCCGCCCAGTCCTTCCACTCCCGCGCTCTCTTTCCCCACTCCCCACCATGGCGGGACTTGGGTATTGCCAATTGATAAGTATTGCCACTGTTGGGCAACATCATAAGGTATATCCCATATGAATTTGAACCCTCTAGCTACCATAGGATAAGAATAAATAAGCACAAAAGTGGTGGTGGGATAAGTGGGTAAGCTGGCTTTCCCCATCCGCCCTTACTCACCCGTGCAGATGGGCTAGGGGGTTGCCGCGTACCGCCGCTGTTCGGCAACATCATAAGATAGCTTCCCATGCCATCCTCAAGCCTCTAGCTACCATAGGACAGGACTAAATCATTTCGAAGTAGCGGACACAACGTATGCGGCGCTGGGGCTTAGCGTTACATACATTGCCGACGCATACGCTGTGGCGCTGGGATCCCGTGGGTTAATACTACTAGACAGGGGAATAGTTTATAGTGGAAGAATAGGACAGCAAAGTAAAAGGCTCCCTCCCCACCCTCCGTTCCCTTCGGCCAAAAAGTCGTACCAGAAAATAGGATTAAATGTAACCTTATGCATCTTGAAATGCCCACATGGAAAGTGTTTATAGAGTATAGAAAAAAATAGTTTGAAAGGGAAATAACAATTAGGCTACCTACTGATAAAATCATATTTATCCTATATACAACAGATGAACGTCCAGGCTTAAACGTATCAATTGAATTACTGTCGACCACCTCTCTTGGTAAACTATTCCAATCTTTAACCACACTGTATGTGAAGACATTTTGTGTTACATCTAATCATGCCTTCTTTCTAATTAATTTAATTCCATTACACCGGGTTGCAGTATTGATATTAATCGTGAACAGTTCACTGAGATCTACAATGTAGAGAGAGTGAGAGAGAGAGAGAATTGTAAAACGGAAATTATATAGAATAAGGAGATGAAAGCGCATATAATAATGGTGAATGATGAGGCTTACAGAAGGGAGATGTGAAGGGATCGAAAATTGGATTGGGTTGGGGAAGACAAAGCAGTTTACATCAACGAATTGGGGGAATTGAGTTGAGAGAGAGAGAGTTACAAGACATCCATGCCAATCATTTTGATAATTTATTGTTTATAAAGATACAGGAAAATAAATTACATTCAAAATACGAATACGAAAAGAGAGAGAGAGAGTGAGTATGTGAGGGTGTGTGTGAGAGAGTGATAGTGAGTTAGTGTGAGTTAGAACAAGTTAGAGGGAGAGAGAGAGAGAGAGAGTTAGAATGAGAGAGAAAGAGAGAGAGAGATAGAGAATCACTCCACTGGAACAAACACCAATTTCATACACAGAAAAAGGTCAACTCGGCATTATGAAGATCACCACTCACAGGGTCAGACCTCACAACGTCTGCACCACCAACATCACATCCAAAAGGCAGGTATAAACCAACAACCTTATCATGAGGCTCTCCATTTGTAGCAAAGTTAGCAAGACCACCAAGCTTCAAAAGATCAAATTAACCCTTTCAGACTCATATGACGCAGAGGTTGCCAGATTAGCTATAAGAAATAGAGTTCTCTCACTCTTATAATTACCTCTCCAAAATTAGTTTTCTGCCCACAGCTAACTCAAAGACAACTGCTGAGGTTGAAGTAACTAAACTAAAGGTTTCTAAATACCCCTGATGGTAACAAAGGCTTTAAAGTATCCCTAATAGGATCAAAATTGCGTCATAAGCGTGAAAGGGTTAAGTGTTCCACTTACAAACATAGTTGCCCACGTTCTTCATACTATTCCATATTCGAACACATAGTGAACGAATGCAAAACTAAAAGAAAGCAGGTTTTCAGAACAACTCTTCTACAGCAATCACAACAACAGATTCAGATCCTAAACGGACTCTAAAGGCTCCTCCTTGCATATTAAGGGCCTCTTCACTATGGTTTTACACACTAACAAACTTAAGCAGCATCCACCTATCAATGACAGGCTACACCCACCTATCAATAATATAAAAATGCGTCCTACCCAGTACCAGGCTGCTAGTTCGAGAACATGAAATCCAATTCCTTTAGCGTTAATTCCACGACCATAAGAGGGTTCATCACCAATGTGTCTGTCCCTTCAGGCCAGAAAAGCAGGATAAGGAGGAGTTTTAGCTGTATGTTTAAAACAATCTCTTCTAACTCAACAAATTATGGCAGATACCCCAACAGAGCTGGAGGTTATGTTTTTCAGATTATGTTTCAATGACAATAACAAAGTACTACTAATGACCTGTTACAGGCATCAATGGCAAGGTGATGCATCAATCACCTTTCTGATGAGGAATCTTGGTATCCTCTTATTTCTGCACAACTGCAAACACATTGTCATTGGTGGATAACTCAATCAGCACCTCATGCAAAGATCATTCAATGAGCTTCTTACAGTATTTGAGCCTCATAACCAAGTAAATTTCACTACTCATATATTTGAGTCTTTACTTGATCTAGTTGTGGCAGACCAACCTAGCTACGTTGTCACATGTAGGCCCCAGGGGAGTGTTGGGTTTAGTGATCGCACAGCTATCTTGACTACAGTTTTCAGTTATATCACTGAATTTTTTGACGAAGAAGATCAGGCACTGATCTCCTGCTGAATCTCTCAATCAAATGGAGCCACTGGATGACAGTGAAGACTGCTTTGTGATTGCCCTCGACATCGCTGATGCTTTTGTCGAGTTTGGCATCCTTGCAAATGACCAAGCACGTGAGCGTACTGGGAATGTTCTGGCACTAATTGAAGACTGCCTGAAATTACGTTCGTAGCAAGTGGTTGTTCATGAAGCCAACTGAACAAGGCACCAGGTAGAAGCCAATGTGCAACAAGGAAGCGTCCTAGGTCCTCTACTCTGAAATGTCTACTTCAACGACCCCAAACTCATTCCAGAATATTATGCCTGTGTAGATGACTGTAACTTAACTATTAAATACAAAAGAGAGGAACAAGCCTCTGGAGTCATCAAAGCCAACAAATGTCATTCAAACATTACATCCTGGGGGCAGATCTGGCAAGTCTCCTTTGCTCCGGAAAGAACCCAAGCAATGGAAATAACAGAATGTCATATAAACCTACCGGAAGATATTGGCTAAATTCGGAGTATGCAGCAGCTACACAGAGAGGACTCTATAGAGATACAGGGAGTGAAATTTGAATCTAAGATGACAATGGTATATCATGTCCAAAACCTGGCTAAAAAATCTTCCAAATATATGACAGCTCTAAGCAAAATTGCAATATTACCAGAGAATGTAAGCTGTAGTGTTCTCTACGATGACCAGGTGTGCTGTCATCTTGAATACACTCCCTTATCTTGGCAGGGATGTCCGCCTTCTCGCTTACGTCCTCTTGAAAATGTTGAAGAGTGAGCATGAAGCCTGATTGCAACTCTTGGAGCAGAGCAAAGGAATCAGCGGCCCCAATGAACACTAGAACACAGAAGAGATATAGCAGCAATCACGGTGTTATATAAGACCAATGTGGAGAGAATACCACATCTACAACCTCTACAGGGCAAGAAGGAGAAGAGACGGGATTACAAGAAGCTCCCTCATAATTTTTTGGCCCGTGGTTGCACAATTCTCTCGGACTGCTCTCCACCAGCTAAGTTTCATTCCTCAATCCACAAGAACATGGAACAAGTTTGCCCAGGTTCATTCTATTAGTAATTTAATTACAGCCTAACCCAATGAGAACCAGTGACGCATCACGTGCGGCGGCAATGTATGTAACGCTAAACCCCAGCGCCGCATAGGGTGCATCGCGGTTAATTACTCCGGTCCTATGGCACCTAGAGGGCTCAGATTTGTATGGGAACTGTGTAAGTATCCCACGCAACAACACCGAAGGTTGAAAACCCTCAAAGTTCAGCCGCGTGTGATCATGCAAAAACCTGTTTTTGCATGTTTTTGCCTACCCATTTCCCCTCTTGTAATTCCGACTTTCGGGCTCCCGTAGGACCCCTTACTGACCTAGGGGATCGGTTTTTTGTGTGTTTTCCTTCATTTCTAACCCATTCCTGATGTTTTCTGGAAAACAAATTTTTACAACCTGCTGGTCCCGGGGTGTACATTTATTATTAATTAGCTGGTGCTCAGTGGGTTAAGATATGAAGGTTCTGGCTTAGAACTGAACAAATTTCCTGCTAGCAAATGGATATGGCAAATGATGAATAACACAGAATATCCTCTTAAATTATGACTTTATAGTTAGCTATTGTAGTTAGAGGGATAGCGAGAGAGAGAGAGAGAGAGAGAGAGAGAGAGAGAGAGATAATAAATATAATAAAACACCTATTTACTTATATGTGTTTTTGTTGTCGTTTAAAATAAATGTTATTATGGTCATCTGGATAAGGATGTAATCTATCATTTTGATTTAACTATTTATAAGTAACTGATCTACCTTCACATTATGTCATGCTTATGTTTAACAGATTCTCCCTACTTCTCTCTCCCCTTGTAATCTCATGTTAATCCCCTTGTTCTTATCGTTGCCTCAGGTCTGTGTATATATTTGTTATTACACACTTATAATCTGATATCCTTCCTTTGTTATCATTATATCATGTTTACAATACTCTCATGTTGTACTCATCCACTCTTTCTCTACAGTATATCAATTAAAAAGGACCACCCCTGCTCTCTCTATCTCTCTCTCTTTCTGTTTTTGTCTTGTGTCCAACGTATTTATGTTTCATCCTCGTCGTAATATCATTCGTCTTACCGGTACTTACTTTATTCTTCCTCCCTTCCCATCCTGTGTTTCGTTCACTTGTCTATATTGTTAACCATCCATATTCTTAGCGGTGCACCTTCTGTCTTCAATTATCTCTCTTTTATATTCTATTTATATCAATCATTTGTTATTGCTATTTACTAGTGGCTGATTCACATTGTAGTATCTCAGTTTCGCTTTCTTTTTGTATTCAAACCCCTACGTTTTCCTTCTTGTGTTTTTGTTTTTGTTATTGTATTATATATATGTTTCTTGTTGTTAATGATCTATGCTACCTTCTCGGTATCTTTTTCTAACACTCTTCTTATATTTTCTTATTTTGGGGCATTCTTATAATATTCAGTGTATTTATTATTATCTTCAATATCGTGTTATCTTTAATTTTACCTCTTCGTGTTGTCTCTTTAATACTTTTTTTTTCCTTTCCGGTTTCCTTCATTTTCTTCTTGTCTCTGTCACCTATTTAACCTTCTTCCATTGTTCTTTCACATGCTTCTCTTTTCCTATAATTTGTTACTGTTCTGTTATCTTACCTACCTTTCTTATCTCCTCCCTATTTATCCACTGTTCATATCTGTTCTATTTTCCCTATTTATGCATTTCCCTTCTTTTCATTTCCCTTAAATTACAAATTAATTTGTCATACCTTCACTGTTCTTCTAATTTTACCATCTTACTTTCAGTTCCTCTCTCTCATTTTCTATTTGTTTTTTTTGAAAATAGAGAGTTCTCTCTTTCTCCCCTCATATTTCTCACTCCTCTATTCCCTGTCCTTATATATATTCCTTTATGTTCTCTATTATCTCTGTTCACCTGTTCTCCTCCTATGCTCTTCTCTATTATCTTACCATCTCTTCCTCTCCCTCCCTCTGTTCGTTTGTATCTTATATCCTCTGATGTGCTCCCTTTCTTCTCACACACTAAGCAATAGTTCAGCCTGTAACCCATCTTAACTTCTCTGTCTTATTTTCCCTTCTCTTGTCTGTACACATCTTCCACTTCTTCATCTCCCCTTCCCAACCATTCATTTCCCTCCCTCTCTCCAATTCTTTCGTCTCCTGATATCTTCTGTTTTCCTTTCTCTTCGTTCAGAGCTTCTCTTCTTTCATCTGTTCATATTTTCTATTCTTCTCTTCTTCCCACAACCAGTTTTGTCTAGGCTGTTATTCATCTTAGCTCCTCTTTCTCCTTTAGCTTCTCTTATCTTAACTACCGTCTACTGTTTTTCTCCTCTCCTCCTCCACTCACCAGCAATCTAGTTGAGTGTCTTTATCCGTCTTAACTCTTCTTTCTCTCCTGTGACTATATTATTTTGTATCCGCTGCTGTTTGCCTCTTCGTCTTTTCCCCACTCTCAGCACTCTAGTCTAGCCTTTAATCCATCTTGGCTCTTCTTTCTCCTCACATCTCTTATCTCCTGTATAATATCTCTAATATGTTGTCTACTCTCCTCTCTTCCTCCCTCCCAGCACTCATTTCTGGTCTGGTAATCCATTTTAGCTTCCCTTCTCTACTTTTACCATCTTCTTCCTCTTCTCGTGTCTCCCACCTTCACTCCCAGCACTCTAGTTTAGCCTGTAATCCATCTTAGCTCCCTGCCTCCCCTGTCCCTCTCTCTTTCTGCTGCCTTGTCTGCACTCCTCCTTGTCATGTCTCCCTTTTGTCTCACTCTAGCTCTCTCTCTTTCTTTCTGCTGCCTTGTCTGCACTCCTCCTTGTCATGTCTTCCTTCTGTCTCACTCTACCTCCACCCACCCCCATACTCTCTCTCTCTCACTCAAACACACACACATGCACACACCTATACACTCACACATGCCATATTACTGTCCTGTTTCCCCTTCTACATTACTATAAATATCAATATTGGTCAGCGCCTTGTATTCCTTAATTAAACTTTTCATAGCCCATCCTGATGTTTACGTTGTATACTTCACTTTTTTCTCCCACCCTCTTATATTTTCCAATTCCTCTATCCATTACCTTGTCATTACAATTACGTTTCCAGCTATATGTTTGACTGTTGTGTTTCTTCTTAACCTCCCCCCCCCCCCCCACCGTAATATATATTTTGTGTTCTCTTCTTCTAGCTCTCCTCCTCCTTCTTGTCTCTTAGCTATCTCCTATATTTCGCCTCCACCTCTCCCTTCGTGTTCGTATCCTCTTTTTATTCTTATTTTTGTCCTCCTTTTTCTATTATTTTCCTCCTCCTACAACTCCTTATCTTCTTCCTCGTCTTCCTATTCTTCTCCTCCTCTTCTTATTCCTTATCCTTCATCTCTATTTATTCCTTCTCCTTTCCTCCACCTCTTCTTATCCCTTCTCCTCCTCCCACTCCTCCTCTCCTTCTTCTGGTCACTTCTTCTCTGTCGCCACACTGTACACTCTGTTGTAGCTTATTGGTGTTGTAACTCATTCACCCCAACACTTCTCCCAGGATTCCTTTGTTCTGTCCTCACCTTCATGTCTCTTGTTTTTCAATTTTCACCTTACACCTCTTTTCTCCTCTTCGTTTTGTAATTAATGTCATCCGCTTTCTATAGATATGTCAGTCCACTCACCTTATCATTTATATTTGTTTAAGTTTTTTTCTTTAGCTCTTTATCATCCACTTCTCCTATTTTCTCTTCATCCTCCTCCGATTCCACCTCCTCCTCCCACTTCTGCTTATTCTTCCTATTCTTCATCATCTTACTCTTCCCCCTGGTGACTCCATGTTTATCATCGCTTTGTACCCCCCGCTAGGCTCTCTTCTTGCTGTAACTCATTCACACCAACAATCCACCCAGCTTTCCTTTGCCCTGTCCTCACGTTTGTTATACTTTTCTTTCCACTTCCGTCTGTAAACCTCTATTCTCCTTCAATCCTCTTTATTTGTCTGTACTCGCTTAATTTCCTTCTGTTTCTCAACATGCTTTTTTTGTTCAGTCATATATGTATCCACTTTTTGTATATGTCTTCTATCTCCTCTTCATATTCTTCGTTCCCTCTAACCCTCCCACTTGGTCACTTTGTTCGTGACTTCACTGTACCCTCCTCTTATTGTAACTCATTCAATCCTAAGACTCCCTCCAGCTTTCCTCTGCTCTGTGTTCACGTTTCTCGGGATTCTCTTTTCTTTTCTGTCTTTCACCTCTGCATTCCTCCAATCCCCTTTGGTTTAGTTCAGTATATCCTCCTCTTTCCATTTTTCTCTTATTATTCCTCCTCTTCTGCTTCCTCATCCTTCCCTTGGTCACTTCATCTTCGCCACTTCACTATGACCATTACTGTGCCCTCGTCTTGCTGCAACTCATTCATTCTTAACACTTTCTCATTCGGCGTCTTAGGCAATATTGTTGTGGGAGTAAACAGGGAAGAATTACGAGTTCCACAACTTCCACCGAGATTAACCAATCAGCAACCCGGATTAGGTGTTGTGATTCATGATCTGCAATGCATCCAGTGCAGCCTCATCCAGGTAGCTGTGAGTGCACCTCTGCCTTTAACTGATTGGTCAGTCTCCATGGTATCATGGTATCCATGGTATCAGTCTTGGTATGTATAAAACCTTTAGAATTACCTTAAGTCAGACTAGTTATGCATAGCTATTTAACAGCCGGATTGGCTGTTAAATAGCTATGCATAACTAGTCTGACTTAAGGTAATTATAAAGGTTTTTTACATACCGGTACCGTATTAGCCTGGATTTAGTTAAAGTTTAGGATCTTGTACATAATAGCTTGGATTAACGTATCATTAGGGTCTCATTAATTTGGATTAAGTTATCATAAGTATCTCATAAGATTGGATTAAGGTATAATTATGATTATTATGTTAATTACATCTAGTATAGTGATAGTATTTACATATTAAGACTGCTGGTGTGTTGAAACTCGACATTATTTATGCATCTAATTATTATAGTTTAGTTTCCCTTAAAAATATGTGTTCTGTTATATCAGGTACAGTAAATCATATTGTATGTGTTTTGTTATGTAAATAACATCCCAGAAAAATTAGCACTTTCTAAATTGTTAAATAATAATAGTAGAATTGGTGATGATATTCTTGTTTGTATTATGTTAAATTTTAATCAAGTCGCTAAACAAATGTATCCAAATTCCATCCCCCTCACACAAGGTAACGTAAAAAATTAAGTTGAAAATGTTCTTGATATAAATATACAGATTGTTAATGAACAGTGCACACTTAAAATATACCACTACGTTGACGATTTTAATTTTAACGTAATAAACTTTCCTTTCCCTAATAGTAATATCGATAGTAAAATAACTTACAATTGTTTTTATTCCCAGCTAATAAGATTTTTTAAAATTTGTACCAGAGTAGAAGACTTTTGGGATAGAGCTAGGTTACTATACAGGTTCTTAGTAGACTGAGGTTTTGTTGCTAGTAAATTGTTGCATAAATTTAATCTTTTTAAGGTCAATTATTGTGACTGTATTTTAAAATTTGATATCAATAATTTTAATCAAGCATTATTAACTTGAAGTTTTTATTATAACCTCTGCTTACTTTTTGTCTGTACGTATTAATATTTAATTGTTTCTATTGTTATTATTATTATTGTGTATAATTAATTGTTCTTGTAAAAAGAGTACTCTTTTGTGCCTTCTTCATATTTTCAAATATTTGTATATATTGTACTGTATCTATTCATTGTCGATAGCATCAATTGCTTGCTTTTGCGATTTCCTTAATTTATTTGTACAATAAATGTAGGTTATTAGTAGGGTAGTCATCGTTAGGGGTCACTTGAAGCATGCTATGCTTACAGGTACAGTACCTACCCGATAGCACTATCGTTAGTGAGTGATGTATGTTTTTTGTACTTTTGTTGATATTTTGTCAAATTGCAAATTTAGCTTAATATAAAATTTGATATAAATTGTAGTTTCTTTATTCATACACAATTTAGTAAAATTTACCAGAACGTCCCGGACTTCCCAAATTGACTAATTCCTTGAACATGACGAGGTGCATTGTTATATGTGCGATCAGTTTACTTGGGAAACAAATTGACTTGCTCATGTAGTTGTGTACACCCTATGTGGTGGATTGTATTCTTTTATTTAAATTTTTATTTTATTAAGCGTTATTTCCACATAGCGATTTTGATTAGTTCTCTTGCATTTATCTTGTATCGTCCCAGTTTTAGTTTGTTTATTTTGCAAGTTTTACATTATAATATACTGTATATATACACCATGTATAATAGATTGTGTATGTATAGTTATATTATAAGATAGCAGAATATTTGCTTAGAAGTATATATAGCAATATATAGCAGATGCTATTATCAATTAAAATATTAATATGTTGAGTTAATTAAATATTGAAACAACACACTGTGAATTAGTTAGTTATAATACATCTGAGCACAAATATACAGCACACTCGGCTACCAGGGCCAAATCAGAGAATAGCTTTAGGAAAGGACCGGTTGGCTCTTCCCCGGCTCCCATACTCCGATACAGTAAAATCTGGACGAGATGGCAATGTAAGCCGAGAAGCCGAGGATAGGGGCGCAGTACAATAGACAGCGACAGCTGAACCCCGAACCTGCTGTTTCGTTCCAAACCGCAAGCTTGCAGCCAAGTACCCTGTGGCCTACGAAGACCTGACAGCGGTGCATGCTTTCTCTGTAGCATTGCACAAGGAGAAGAATGGAGTCACTACAGAATACACTGAGAGGGAGCTGAATAGTACAACATTTTCCTGACAATAAACTGTCGGCATCAACGTAAAGAGGAACAAGGGTGCCAGACCAAACCCTGAGCCGCAGCCAGACGAGGCAAGAAGCTGAACGCAGAGGTGGTGCTTTCGACCTGTTGTAATATATATTTTTCAAGGATCATATTAGTCTGCAATCTATCAAGAAAGGAAAACGAGTTAGATTATATTGTAATTAACCCTTTCAGGTTAAGGGGTTGCCGTTTAGTATTCAAAATAGAATGATCTTACTCTCATAATTACCTCTCCAAAATTAGTTTTCTACCCACAACTCGGTTAAAGATAATTGCAGAGAATGAAGTAATTAGAGGTTTCTATACACCCCTGATGGTCACAGAGGGTTAAACTATCCCTTAAGGACGTGATCACGTCCACACGTGAGTGAAAGGGTTAAATTGATGTTAGCTTAACCTCACTTTTTAAGAAAGAAACAATGGACATTAATTCATAGAGTATCACCACCTAAGTGAATGCTATAATCCAGATGAATCAGGCCTAAAGTGAACATTGAGGGCATTTCATAGACAGTTTCATAATGCAATAGGACAGTGTATCTGTTGCGTAACTGTTAGATGTGAGAGTCAAGCATTCACCAAGCAATTGAGGGTATTGGGTGTATGTGTGTGATTGAGGGTATTGGGTGTATGTGTGTGATTGAGGGTATTGGGTGTATGTGTGTGATTGAGGGTATTGGGTGTATGTGTGTGATTGAGGGTATTGGGTGTATGTGTGTGATTGAGGGTATTGGGTGTATGTGTGATTGAGGGTATTGGGTGTATGTGTGTGATTGAGGGTATTGGGTGTATGTGTGTGATTGAGGGTATTGGGTGTATGTGTGTGATTGAGGGTATTGGGTGTATGTGTGTGATTGAGGGTATTGGGTGTATGTGTGTGATTGAGGGTATTGGGTGTATGTGTGTGATTGAGGGTATTGGGTGTATGTGTGTGATTGAGGGTATTGGGTGTATGTGTGTGATTGAGGGTATTGGGTGTATGTGTGTGATTGAGGGTATTGGGTGTATGTGTGTGATTGAGGGTATTGGGTGTATGTGTGTGATTGGCTGTATACATTATAACCGGAGATATTACACTGGCATACATATCTATTTAGTGTTCTGAGCTTTATAGGTTATCCACAACACAGTAGGAAGTATTTTGATATAAGAAAGGTACAACTGTTAAGAGTGACTGGAAGCATATATGTACGGTTAAATATACTAGGAGGTGCATGTGCGTGAAGTAAATGCTTGGGTTGTGTTGGTTGTCACAAATTTAATGTGCATACCCAGTAGTATGTGATATTTAGCCAGTAGATACAAAGGTATAATTCCATAGGATGTAAGAGAAGCATAAGAAGTGTTATATATATACGTTTTATTGCGTGTATGAGCTCGACTATCTTGTCATTGTGCTTGGTAGGTTGCAATTTTATGATTTGTCCATGCAGGAAAGCATTGTATAGATTAATGCTGCCTATTTAAGCTTGACGAGAGGTTAATAGGAATGGACTGCGATCTCTACCTATATCTTTGAATACCCTTGAGTTAGGCAGGCTTAAATGGGAGTATCATCCGAAGTAGAGTTCTGCGCTAACTACAAGAAATTATTCATACTTGCTTAACCTCTCTCATTGAAAGAGAGGAATTGTCCAATTCGAAGAACACATGAGGCTAAAGATACACATGATATAATTATAAAAAATAAGTTTTAATTAACGGGAACGGATTATTAATAAATAGTTTGTTTACGAATTTATGTCTATCCACATGAACTATAGTAATCTGATACTAATGACTACATATGATGGTTTGTTAAATTATTATTAAGATTTTTTGTTTTTCTCCACAATCAACCACTGTATTTTCAGTTCCCCCTCCATATAATGAAGAACACCTTCCTAGGCCTCCTTTAAGCTTAAAAAAAAAAAAAAAAGCTAAATTTCAAGCTAAATCTGCAAATTTTCGTTATAGAAATGTCCCAGTGAAGGCCGGTTTTGTCCTATATTCACCAAACTAATGGGGCGAAATTTCTTAAATTATCAAAAGTAATGGGGTGAAAAAGATCCTCCACCTCGCGTCACTTCAGATTAAGACTACTCGCAGCTTTGCTTTACTATATCCCCACCTTGCTTTAGCTTCACTTTCCATTTCCTCCCTTTACTTCTTTTCTCCTCCAATCCTCTTTGTTTTGTGCTCTCTCCTAATTATAGTCCCCATTCTAAACCGGGTAGTTTGAACGCGAAACATAATTTATACCGATAAACATGGTTGCAATCGCTTACTTTACACACGTAAACGATTGAAACACTCCTCATGTCCATCATATTTATTAGAATTGAGCGTTCAATATGTATATATGTACCGGTACTATGATCTATTGATCCTCTCAATTCCTTCCATTTTCCTCCTTCACGTCTCCCGTTTTTCTTCCATCATCTTCCTCCTTCTCCTCCTCCGTCTCTTCCTTTTCCTATTCCTTGTCCTCCTCCTTCTCTCCCCCTACACCCCTTCCCCCTCTCCCCTCCTCCTCCTGGTCAGTCACTCCATCTTCCTCCCTTCATTGTACCTCCTGTTCTTGTTTTTCCTCTAACTAATGTACTGAAGTCGTTAGTAAGATTCTTCTCTGCTTTATTTTCCTTGTTCTCACCTGTTCGAATTATATTTTGTTCAGCTCTTTCTTTTCCACCTCTCCTGTTTTCCTTGTCCTCTTCTTCAGTCCCTTCTTCTCTGTTTTGTGTTCCTAAGATCTTAGATGTAGAATTAGCATAGACTACTAACTCATCGCCTTTCATCCTATCAAATGCGAAATTCCATGTCAATTTTTCCTTACTGCATGGCATAATTTTCCAACTATTTCCACACCATCGTAAGCTGGAAGGAGTGGTGGATGGGGAGGAGCCTTTAGTTATACTATCCATTTCTCTATCTAGTATTTAGTAGCTTAGCGATGTAGATAGCCAAACTGACCCCGTAAGGACCAATAGTTGTGGTGTATTTGGTAAGACCTTTGTATTCTCTTATCCTCTCCCTTTCCTCATTTTCCTCTTCTTACTCCTGGTCAGATCTTCTTTGTCGATTAACTTGTAGTAACACATTCCTGCTTTCATTTGTTCTGTTACCGCCCATATATTATCTTACAATTATTCTTGTTTGTCTATATTCTGGCTACACCCAAATTTTACCATATATTTCTATTTGCATCTTAATTAAGTTACCTCCAATACTCATAACGGTGTCTCTTCTCTCCCCCTTCCATCTACCTTTCATTATACCTACCGTTGCAATTATATGATTGTCTTTTGAGCGCTTCTTCCTCCACTTCTCCTATTACTTCTTCTCATCTACCTCTTTCCATTCCTTCTCCTCCTTGTCACTTCACTGTAATCTCTGTCGTGCCCTCTTCTTGTTGTAGGTCATTCACTCTTTAGATTCCTTGCTCTTGTTTATCGCAATACTTACCTCTCCAGTTATATCCTTATCCGGTTGTGGTCTTCCTCCTCCACTTCTTTCTCCCTACCCCTCCTTCTCTCTCTCATCCTCTCACAGCTATCCTCTTTTGTATTCTTCTTCTCCACCTTTGTTCTCCGCTGCCTTTACTATGACTTCACATTGCTTTGCATTTTGTAATTCCATTTTCATCTTAAGTGTCTTGGTTCTTCAAATCCTTTGAGTGTTCTTTTGTTTCCCCTTTCCTCCTACTTCTCATGGCACTCACCAATGCAGTATTATATATGTCACTTGAGCACTTCCTCCTTCCCCGCTCACTGTGTATCCTCCTCCTCTTCCTCCTACTTCTCCTCTTATGTTTTACTTCTTTGTCGCGTGCTCCTCCTTCAATCCCTCTCCCTAACCCTACTCCCCCTCCTGGTCACTTCATCTCCGTCACTTCACTGCAGCCCTTCACGTCACGCCCCTCTCCCGCTGTACACATTGACTCACAGCCTTCCTTAGGTAGTTGGAGAACTTTCATGAAATACTTTTATGTGGTGTTATTTCTGGAAGCAATAAATGTCTAAGTCTGTTGCCCCGGTACAGATTCCTCTCTGCTAGCTATAATTATAGCCTATATATATATATATACCGGTATATATATATATATATATATATATATATATATATATATATATATATATATACAGTGAATATAATTATATATAATATATACTGTATATATATATATATATACATATATATATTGAAGTAACGGGGTTGAGTAAGACCTGTAGGATTGCTAGCCTGCAAGAGAATAGAAAAGACAGGAGAAGCCAACAGAAGAAATGGGAATATATACAAGCTTCCCATGTTCTAGAGGAAAACAGAGCAGAGGAGTGCCCGATGACCTCAGGTCATTCCCGTTCTCTAAAGACCAGGATATTAGGTCAGTCTCCCATACAAAAGAGTGGGAAGCTGGGCCAATCACATCGAGCTTTCAAACTACCTCGACCTATCACCAGCCTCCATTCGACCAACAGTGAGACTTGCAGTATAACGAACAAATGTTTATGCAAGTTAGACATCAGAGACCGGAATGTTACAGAAACAAGTGGGGATACTAGGATCTCCCTTGCAGTACCGTTCCGGAGAACTCAACATAACCCCGAGAACCTAGAGAAGAACAGAGATATCAACTTCATCATTAATAACCCCTGATTATCATAGAATCACGGAAGTTACAATTATCTCTTACCTTATCTCTTAACCGTCATGAGAGTATTAAATAAAATACTTAAAATAATTATGTACAAACCTATAACCACCATGTATTTTTAGACTAAGTATAACCTAAGAAATAACTTGAACAAAGTCTCACTGAAATTAAAGAAAGTACGCACCTCTTCCTAAGTCATATTCCTAAGGCTGAAAAGCACGGAGTATCTAACTGAAGTAGAAACTGCCTTCCCCTCCCTCTCGAGACTACAGCGAGACCTGGGGCGCGTTCAAGAGCAAGACTTCAGACGCTACAGTTTCCGTAGCGTGAATTGGGGCCTATTGAACGATTTCGAAGCCTCTCCCGCACTACATAAACACACTGGGTGGTTACGTTTATACCAGCGTCTTTGTTTGTCACTCAGAACAACGAAAATTACCGTTGTTTTACATCTAAACAACTGCTAGGATATTTATCCTGTAATATCCATAAGTAATTAGGCCTAAAGGTATTAAATTATAGCGTCTCATTGGCCTGAAATACATATTAATATTTATTAGTAACCATATTTTTTGTATTACATTCTACAATAAAGTATATATGAAAGAAAGCAAATTCGTTCATAAAATTTGTCATATATTATTTTCGTCCGCCACTTCAATACATGCGGATCCTCTATGCCTCTTATCCAAACATAAAACTGTATATTTGTATCAATATTTTGATCGAAAATTGAATCTAAATATTTTAAAGTAAATAATAACACATACTAATATGAATATTCAATATTTTTAAGTGATTTGATGTGCACATCGTCGAGAGTAATTCGTCTGCTAGAGCTAAAGACGAATTCTAAAGATGTATTGTCTGTGCGCCTCACGGCGTCATTCCTCAAAAGGCTGTGTGCTGAATGAGCGACCGTAAGCGACCGTAACGAGGGGCGTCGCGCTCCTTGGTGCCGCTAGAAGAGCGGCGAACACATCCTAA
This sequence comes from Paralithodes platypus, assembly GCA_032716605.1. Classification (NCBI taxonomy): domain Eukaryota; kingdom Metazoa; phylum Arthropoda; class Malacostraca; order Decapoda; family Lithodidae; genus Paralithodes; species Paralithodes platypus. Next base: position 23,149,014 of record CM064575.1, on the reverse strand, counting down.
GGTAAGGTATGCGCGCCCAATGTCGTTCAGTAAGCCTGTAACGCCAACCGGGCGCTAAAATTAGTGCTCTTGAACGCGCTCCTGCTGTGTTCCTTCTGATGCCAGGACCTTGGATTCCTGTTCGTGAGAGGCAGTTCCCCCTGAAGTCCAGACAGCCGCATCTACGATCCACGTCGGCCAGACTTGCACTCGAACTACTATCCTCTTGAACTACCCTAAGTGTCTCTGAGTGTCTTACGTTGTGATTACTGATGTGAAGGTAAGGTAAAATATGCGAGTATTCCAGTGCTGATTCTTATGTAGATCTGTGCCCAAGATCGATATGTATTGCGTTATGTATTAATCCTTTAGAAGTCATATAAATTATTGAGTTCGATCTGTGCCCAAGATCTAGTTTTAACTTGTGTCTAACACCTTATAAATCGTATTACGCACACGTTACATACTCGTGCTAACTGATATCCAAGCGGAATACTCAAATATTTTCCTTGTATATGTCCATTCTATTATGTATGTAACAAGTTGAAGTTGAAGTGTATACTGTGTATCTATTCCCAACTCAAATCTAACTTTTACCTAGAACCTACGCTCAATTTCATATATAATTAAACTCGGATTCTCATTCTTTAGAAGAAATATTATTGATTAGAATCATAATTTAAATCTAATTGCTTCGAACATCCAATTTACGCTTTATGATCCTGTCCGTTAATTTGTTTATTCATGAATAACTTATTTGCTTATTCTGGTATGAAATAGATAAGTTCGATCCATCTCATCTAGGAATTCTAGCTTTGTATAGATCTGTTATCTAATTATTTCACCATCTCGAATACAACGCCAATTCGTTCTGTATTCCTTATAGGAATCTGTTAACTAGTTCAGAACTCCTTCATACCTTACCAGGTTTTTCCAACTAAGTGCAACTTCGTCATGTACGCCATATATTTTACTATTAGTATTATTATAACTATTAGTACATGCTATTTTATTTATGCCTTCCTTAACCTCCTGTAGTCAAAATATAATTTGATTCAGGTCAGGTTGTATTCAACATTTAATTCTTATTCAGTAGATCTAAATCAATAAATCTGAATTCCTCGACCCATGAGACTATTATTACATATACATAGTTAATAAATTGTATGTTCATAATATAATTTTTCTAGCAAGAAACTAACTACGTATTTAATTGTAAAAACAATTCAGCTCCCTTCTCCTTTTTAAATTAAGGTATTCCTCCCATATTCAAGATAAACATCGCTTTAACCGCATAAACTATATTCCGCGCCTCAGTCTAGTAGATGATCTGTTGACTTACCTGGTCTCGCGAAGCTTATTAAAATCGTCTCCTATTAATCAGAATATGTGTAGAAGAAACCGTCTTCGAATACAGAAAACGGTAATGTTTAATTATATTAATATTTTTTGTAGTTGACATAATTATAAGGTTGCACTTTTATTGTTCATTTTATGCTATATATTAAATATAGCATAAACCACAAATACCGCAATAAGCGATAGTAAGGGCGCCATGGGCGCTACAGAAATTTACTTTAGTTACTGCTTTTCTGGTACACCAACGTTTTCGTTTGTATTTTGGTTTTCTGCGACAATCAAAACACACGGACACTGCTTAATCTGTATTTCATCAAAGGCACAACTTAGGACGGGTTTTGACTGGCTTTAGACAAAATAATGAATGAATAAAATCGTTTAATCTTTTATACACAGTACCTCTTCCGTGTATCATAAATATAATTCCATCTTTAGCATTTTGATGGATAATACATTACAGGATAGGACGTTTACTGTATAGAAAGACATAAGTTAACGACAGTTGAAACAAATCAAGCAACCATGTAAGGGAATATTATGTGTTGATGTTAAAAATATTATCATGCATTTATCAAATATTTGTACATAATATGCACTTGCAGCTTTAAATGGATAGATCACTATTAGTAATTATTTTACGGTGTTAATTATATTAATTAGTATATATACTGTATATATATATACTGTATATATATACTGTATATATATATACTGTATATATATATACTGTATATATATATACTGTTATATATATATATATATATATATATATATATATATATATATATATGTATATATATATATATAATAACAACATAAGAACATAAGAAAATGGGAGTCTTCAAAAAGCCGATCGGCCCATACAAGGCAGATCCCTGTCACACCCAACCCCAATTATAGACCCATCTCACTAATACCTAGAGTACTGACCCCACCAAAACGGTCAGAGATTAACACAAGATTACGGGGGTCTGCTGAGCGCCGATTGGCCCACACCTGGTAGATCCCCCTCACACCCAACCCTTCTCGTCCATATGCCTATCTAATGTTATCTTAAAGCTCCCTATCGTTCTTGGTCCCACTATATCACTTGGTAGCCTATTCCACCCATCTACAACTCTGTTACCAAACCAATATTTGCCTATATCTTTTCTGAAACGAAATTTATCTAATTTGAAACCATTTGTACGAGTTATTTCGCTACCACTGAGCTTTAGTACATTTTTCATATCTCCTTTATTAATTCCACTAACCCACTTGAATACCTCCATCATGCCACCTCTAACTCTACGTCTCTCTAACGAATGTATGCCTAATTTCTTCAACCTTTCTTCATACGGAAGATTTCTAATATTGTGGATAATTTTTGTCATTCTACGTTGTACTCTCTCCAATGAATCTATGTCCATTCTGTAATAAGGACACCAAAATTGAATAGCATAATCCATATGGGGTCTCACTAATGACAAGTAAAGTTTTAAGATAACATCAGCAGTTCTGTTACTCACACTCCTAGATATGAACCCGAGAATCCTGTTTGCCTTGTTACGAACGCTTATACATTGCTTTCTAGGCTTCAAATCATTGCTAACAAACACACCTAGATCTTTCTCACAGTCTGAGTTTTCTATTTCCATATTAGCTACTTTATATTTAACATTTGTATGCATCTTCCCTATCTTTAATACCTTGCATTTGTCAATGTTAAACTTCATCTGCCATTTTACTGACCATTCGTGTAAGGTATCTAGATCCCTTTGCAGCCACTCTATATCTCTAACTGAATCAATTTTTCTCCCCATTTTGGTATCGTCTGCAAATTTACTTATCCTACTAGTTATACCTAAATCAAGGTCATTTATGTATATATTAAACAACAGAGGACCTAATACAGATCCCTGGGGGACACCACTCTTGACTGATCCCCATTCTGACTTAGTACCATTTATGCTGACTCTCTGCTTCCTACCAATTAGCCATGACCTAATCCATCCTAACAACGCCCGACCTATTCCATGTGCCTCAACCTTTCTCATCAATCTCTCATGAGGGACTCTGTCGAAAGCTTTACTGAAATCTAAATATATAATATCATATGACTTGTCATTATCTAATATATATATATATATATATATATATATATATATATATATATATATATATATATTGAGTATATATCACAAATACACGTGAGCCACTAAATGTAGAGAGATTAGAAATATATATATATATATATATATATATATATATATATATATATATATATATATATATACCGGGTATATATATATATATAATTTAATAGTCAACGTGTTATATGCTTTGTATGTTATGTAATACTTTAAACAGAAAAATTTATGTATTTCCGATTTTCAAACTTAGTATATATAAAATAAAAAATGCATTAACAATAGAGGTGGACCGGACGTAAATCTTTCCCTTATTTTTAGCCATCAAGAGTTTTAGCCACATATAATTGAAATTTTACGATACTAAAACGTAGGAGTAATTAACAAATATATCATTAAAATATTAAGAAATAGAGCCACCAATAATATATGAATTGAAATATGCTATAATTCAATTATTTGTGTTACCAGGGAAACCTCTCAACAAGCGGCCTAGGCGGTAATTTCTATTAACCGCCCAGCGTTTTTTTTTACCATAAATGGGGTTGTTTCCGTGCTCTTTTTCATGAAATAAACAACACCAAGAGCGTAATACAAGTATGTATCCCTGAAAGGGCATAAATTGAGCTTTCCAATGACACCCGAACCATCCTTCTACAATCACTGGTTGTCTTGCAACGATCGTGCAACCGAAGGGCAAAATCGCTAAAATACGGTCATTTTCTTACATTATTACGTGTGAAACGAGTGAGAGAGGGTGGAGTACAAAGGAGTACAGCTCAGTAGCTCCACGGCCACCGTGGCGAGCGGTCAGGAGGTAATCTACGCTCCTCCCACCGCTCAGCTCTCTCTCAGAGCACATTACGTGCTCAAAATTGCACTCGACAATAGCCGGGCCCCGCCACATAGGCCACATTTATTTCACTCGACAATAGCCGGGAGCCGCCAGTTAAGGGTTAATATTAAGTATATCTCCCAAATATATGTAAGCAACTAAATGTATTTACTTTCAAACGGGCTCGAACCACCAACAGAGGTAAAGGTAAACATTCTTTACCATGCCTTGGTAGAGTTGATGCAAGCATGAACTCTCGTCCTGATTGTCGATGGTTCGAGCCTGGTTTATATATGTATGTATATATACTGTATATATATATATATATATATATATATATATATATATAGAGAGAGAGAGAGAGAGAGATTTAGCTTTTACGACTCCTTAGGTGACGTCAATACTATTAATGAAAATACTCTTGCACAATTAACACCACCCTAATACGCTCAACACTACTCTTATGGACTCAACACCACTCCTACACAATCAATGCTACCCCAACACAAGTATCACCACCCTAACTTACTCCACCATAACCCTAGCACACTCAACGCCACCCTAAAACACTCCAACCATACCCCAGCACATTTAACACTACCCTAACGCGCTCGGTACCCTCACATTCCACCATAAACCTAGCTCACTCAACACCACCCTAGCCTGGCGATGGGCTGGTCTATCAGAGTGAGACCTGAGCGATCTCTGCCATACCCATAGCTTACTCTGACTGTTCCTTTTACTTATATATTTTCTAAATTTCAAGTGACGGCGTCTCTTCCGTGGATTGACCTCCCAATCTACCAAGATTGGACGCTAAAGTGTCACATTATTCCTTTGCCCCTCAACTTTCTCTTCGTAATTGCTGAGGGGCACAGGGCCCTGGGTGGGGCTTTGGTTTCCCGGGCGTTTACGCACCCTCTCAGCTCCCCGCCATGGAGTGGCTTCGGTCACCCAGGCTTTATTGTGGTCGGCAGGGAGGGTTCTGTGGGGGCGCTCGTTTATGGCCTTGGCCTTACTCGGGGCCTTGGGGCTGTTCGGCCAGGCAGCTTGGGGAACAACAACAACAACAACAACAACACCACCCTAGCACACTCACGTAACCCTAAAACACTCCACCATCACTTTAACACAAATCCTCTCCCGAACAACCGCACCCTCACCCTAACACAACACATCCTTACCTTAGAACACACCCAATTTCACCTTAACCAAGTGTACTTATGGTATAAATTTAAACAAAATCGGTTCATAAATAGCTCGTCTATGGAGTTTTTAAACTTTAAAATAGGACTAGGGGGCCTAAAAAAGGCTATACGTTTTTTATGGGGGGGCGGGAGGGGGGGGCGGAGCTGGGAGGGGGGGTGGGAAGGGGGTGGGTGGGGAGGATAGGGAGGGGGTGGTATGGAGGGGTGGGGGGCGGGAGGGGCAGGGGTGAAGGGAAGGAAGGAAGGGAGGGGAGGGGGGTAGGGTGGTAGGGGGGGTTAGGGGGAGGCGGGGAGTTAGGATTGGTAGAGTGGTAGGGTGGTAGGGGGGCTCATTGTTGGTTAACCCCCCCACCCTCACCCTCTTTCCTTCCCCCCCCCCCCTGCCCCCTCCCGGCCTCCACCCCCCCCCTACCACCCCTACCCCCTTCCTTCCCTCCCCCCCCCCCCATAAAAAACGTTGCTAACGCAACGTTAGTTTTATAGCCTCACCTAACCCTCACCTAACCTAACCTAACCTCGCCTAAACCTCACCTAACCTAACCTAACTTCGCCTAAACCTCACCTAACCTAACCTAACTTCGCCTAAACCTCACCTAACCTAACCTAACCTCGCCTAAACCTCACCTAACCTAACCTAACCTCGCCTAAACCTCACCTAACCTAACCTCGCCTAAACCTCACCTAACCTAACCTAACCTCGCCTAAACCTCACCTAACCTAACCTAACCTACCTAACGTAAAGTTTTTAAACTTTAAAATAGGCCTAGGGGGACTAAAAATAGGTCAAAATTAAAAAAAATATATACCGTTGAATCCGCAACGGCGAGACGAATCCAAATATGTAATGATATTGACAAGTCAAAATTCGACCAAAATCACCGATTTGCCTGGGCAAATTTTTTTAGAATTTTTTTCTCGATTCTGGGCGAATGGCTGGGCGGAAATGAAATCTAAGACCATGTCTAGAAGCAGCTCGGCGAGAAAAATCGAATGGCACCAAGTAGACTTCCCTAGGCCTTATAGTTTGGGCTACAGAGGACTTTTAAAGTCCAAAAAACGGTCCCCTGGGCCCTCCAGGAAGCCCAGTCAAAATCTAAATCCTAAACTAATGGTCCGATTTTAATTCTGGTTGCGCCATTCGATTCAGCTTGCAAAAGTGTACTTATGGTATAAATTTAAACAAAATCGGTTAATAAATAGCTCGTCTATGGAGTTTTTAAACTTTAAAATAGGACTAGGGGGCCTAAAAAAGGCTATACGTTTTTTGGGGGGGCGGGGGGGGGGGGGGGCGCGGGCGGGGGGGGGAGGGAAGGAGGTGGTTGGGGAGGATAGGGAGGGGCTGGTAGTGAGTGGGTGGGGGGCGGGAGGGGGGCAGGGGTGAAGGGAAGGAAGGAGGGTAGGGAGGGAAGGGGAGGGGGTTAGGGTGGTAGGGGGGGTTAGGGGGAGGCGGGGAGTTAGGGGGGGTAGGGTGGTAGGGGGGCTCATTGTTGGTTACCACCCCCTCACCCTCCTTCCTTCCCCTCACTCCCTGCCCCCTCCCGCCCACCACCCCCTCCCTACCACCCCTACCCCTTCCTTCCCTCCCGCCCCCCCCATAAAAAACGTTGCTAACGCAACGTTAGTTTTATAGCCTTTGCCCACCTGCCACCCCCACCACCACCCCTCGAAATTTCGTTGGCTATGTTAAAAAAATAGTGAAATATTGTGTTGTTGGCAACTGGTTTGTAGCCTGATTTTTACAAATGTGGCCAGCATTCTTACAAACGGAGCTCCTTTTTTAACTTTAAAGTGTGCGCACTTTAAATTTTGTTTGGATGGTGTACGCAGCGCCACTACGCACTAGAAATACACTCCATCTCAGTCTTTGTCTAGCTGTCGCCATGCAACCACAAGCATCTACAAGTTCTGTTGCATCCAAACAGCTGGCTGCACCGCACATGACATCTCTGCCTAGTCTCCAATTCCTCGCAAAAATACAAAGAATAAGGTGGGACTAAGTGATAAGGCTATAGATCGTGAACTATTAGAGAGTGAAAATTAATTTAGCAGTGCCGAAAGTGTTAGTGAAGATGGTCAGCCTAGTGAAATAGAATGGTTTAAAGGCTTTAGCGACGAATTGCTGCCACGATACATAGACAGTGATGAAGGCAAAACAGAAGGTTATTCTGAAAATTAACATGAACGTGATGAAGGTGAAATTGAGGCTGCGAGTGAACTGCAAGGTGAGCTGCCCAGTGAAATGCCCAGTGAAATCACACTCGACCAGCCTAGCACATTCCAGGATTGGTTGCCCTTGAAGCCAGTGAAACTGTTTTATAAAACGAGCAGTGAAGTGAGGAAAAAGCACAAGAGGAGAATAGTGATAGTTAAGATAATGATCCAGGCATTGCCGCACTTGGGTCACTTTTGTTACCCCATACTGACCCCACATTTGCTTCGCCTTTGTTCACCGAGGCTAACCCGGGACCCTCCATAAGTGGTGCAGTATTGTCCCACCACGCTGACCCAGTCCTCTCAACATTTGGTGACCTTTTGTGCCAACCGGCTTCTCATCGTCACTTCCTATTTCAAGAAGGGTAGCCATCACGCCCTTCTTGCCGCCCACTGACCACAGATAGGCAAGAATCTGGCAATCATTCTCTGCCCGCTTGAAAAAGGAAGAATTGCATGACCCAACACAGAGTATGAGCAGGAAGAAGAAGAACAAGAAATATCCTCCCCAAGTTGTCACGGTCGGACCGATGTGCAGATCAGGCCACCCACGGGCTCAGTCTGCACCTTATGATCGGCTTGGGCGTAGGCTGGGACATCTTAATTTTTTTTTTTTTTTAGTAGACGGAAGTTATATCATCCCTGATGTTCCTGTCTTTGATGAGAGACAGGCAGAATCAAGGATTACTCCTGTCTTTCCCTATGGCTCTGACTCAAGCCTTGGTGATTGGTTTTCGGCCTTCTTTGATGATGAGGGTCATGGGACTCATTGTCAAAGAGACAAATGACCACCAATCTGTTCTGACCAACTTTCCATAAAAATGCAAGACTGGTGATTTGTTACTGTGGCCGAGCTGTATGGTTCCCTGGCTGTGACAATATTTATGGCCCGCATGAGAGAGCATTCCATAGCCAAGTAATGGATCACTGGGGACATAATCACCACTCCTGCCTTCAGGAAGTACATGCCCCAGGATTGCTACTTTGAACTTATCTCCTGATTGCGCCAAATGAACAAGATGGCTTTCCTTTTCCCTGATTGCCTTTGGACCATACTATGAATTGATGTGGCAATGTTCTATGTCCTTCTTGAAGCCCTTTCTAAAATTGGTCATTGACGAGTCCCTTATGCTGTTCCAGGGAACATTAATTTCCGGCAGCATATGCCATCAGCATAAGACATCGCTTTGGCATCAAACTCTTTGTGCTCTGGAACTGCAAGACCGGTTATGTGCTTGATTTCTTAGTGTATAGTGGAAATACAGGGAAATTGTCCCAGACGACAAAATAGGTTTCAGTGATGCAGTAGTGAAGCGTATGTTGGACTGCCACTTTGATAATAGCCACATATTGTGCAATAACAACTACTACACTTCCCCCATCCTCACAAAATATCTACACATGCAAAAAACAGACAGAAGAGGAAGGGACTGGCGAAAAAGGATGTTTTCCTGCTTGCCATACTTTGGTATGATCAGTAGAAGGTCAATCTCTTCACCACCATCCACAAAGAGGAGACGATCGACATAAGAAATATTAATCACTGCACAAGGGAGAGAGTGTACAAGTTATATGCCATCCTGGACTACAACCTGAACATGAGGCTATCAGACAAAGCGGATTTGCAGTCGGGCTTCATTAACTGCCTGAGATAATCCTGCAGGGGGTACAAAACATTCCTCCTGCATATAGTGGAAGTGTTTGTCCTCAACATATACAACCTTTACCTTTAGCCTTCGAAAGTTCCTGAACAAATTCATACTGGATCTGCTGGAGGACCGTGGAACAACTGTTGCCCATACCTCAGCAGGAGCGGGGACAGGCCAGGTGGATTTCTTGTTTTGTGTGGAATGCATAAAAAGCACTGCCTCATCGCCATTCCTTCTACCCAAGAAGGGGGTTGTAAGGGTCAGAGAAGGTGCCATGTATCTTTCCACACTGTCCACAAACCACAGAATGTCACAATATCGAGCTACATTTCCAAAGACTGTGATGTGTCACTGTGTCCACTCTGTTTCACGTACTATCACACTCGCAAAATCTTTTTGAAATGCCAGTGCCATAAAATGCCAGTGAAAATTATACAACAACATTCATATAATAAATAATAATGACCTTGCATTAAGTGAATGTGACACTTAAATCTCTATATATATAATATAAGTAACCTAATAATAACTACAAGTGCTAGTGACACAAAAATCTGTATATGTATGTATGTACAGTATGTATGTATGTATAATTATGCTCAGGCCCAATCCCCACTTTTCCTATTTTTATATTTATTTTCTATTTTACTCTATTTTATTATTTTTTTTGTTTTTATTTTCTTGGGGGTGGCCGACTCAAGACAGAGCAAGAACAAGGAAAACACAAAACACAAGACGGAACAACGAACAAACACAGACAAAACACAAAATTCACACACATCTAGGTCACCCAGGAGAACACCCAGAGACTAGGGTCACCAAGGTCGCTCCAGCACTCCCCCGGCCCCCGACCACCCGGAGAGGCTCCGATCTCAGCAAGCAGACATGCAGCGGAGCCAAAGCCACAAGCCCGCCCACCACACTTCCAGGCGCACCCTTCATATTAATTGTCTCCCCGGGCCAGGCGCCTGATGGACTATTATCTAGTCCAACTTGCGCCCGACCCCTTCCCCTAAATGACCACGTGTTCACTCAACTATTCACAAGCATTCTCCATTCATTCCTGTTTATTACCACTTCCTTTGCCTGATCTATAGTCATTCCTCTATCATCCAAAGTTTGTCTTACACAGTCTCTCCATCTCAATGGGGGTCAAATACATACATACATATATAGATCACACCACAAACACTTGATTTAGAGTCTTTGACGAAGGTTTGTGAACCATTTTGACATTTAATTTATCTTTCTAACCCATTCCATTCCAGGAATATTAAGAGTTATAAATACGAAAATATAGCAAATTGCCAATGACAGTGCAGCAGGAATATTCAAAGGCCCCCGGATGTTGTGGTTTAATAAGGTTTACTAAGGCATCTTCACCCAGACAGATTTTTGTGTTTCTTGGCTGTAACGGACTCTGGCTCACACTTTTCATCATATACTCGCTACTTTTACTTTTAATTGTTTGATTTATGTACGACCACTATCAAGTCCAATTATTAACTTAAAACTAAAACAAGTTAATCAATCTGTGTAATTGATTTCGGTGTTGTAATCTAAATATCACTGGTATGCCCGGAATGGCTTGTAAAAACGTCGGAATCCGCTCATGTGACGGAACCTTCAGTAACCAACAAATGGCTTTAAGCACTTCCCTCATTATTACTTAACATAACACCAACTAGGTTAAGTAAATGGTGAAGTAAAACATGTTGGCCAATACTAACTTAATTTATGTCAGTAACCCATATTATTTTCTAGACATTCTTGTCCGGTTCCTAACACTCCTTACACCACATTATAAGTTTTGAGACATCATCGCCCCCAAAGTATAAACATACAAGGCCTCAACAAGAAAATCCCATGATCACTACTAACAGCAACAACAACACAATCAACAGAACACCAATAATATCGACACCACCACCACTACGAACTACACTAACACAAACAATAATCCCCACAACCACCACTATCACCAGAGCAACAACAACAACAATAACACCATTACCCTCAACCCTCCGTCCCATTGTATTGTCCTGGTCGATTCTAACTTGTTCCTTCCTTGTCGTGAAGATTAGGTCGAGTGTCAGTGTTCAGAGGTCGACCTTGTGGATCTGAAACTGGGTCGGTCGAGTAATTGTAGATGTCTACTCGGAATACTATTTTGTCTTTAATGTATTTGCTTCTTCTGTCCACGAGATTTATATTTTATTAATCTCTCTCTCTCTCTCTCTCTCTCTCTCTCTCTCTCTCTCTCTCTCTCACACACACACACACACACAATGTTACAGTAGACAATGGGGACTGCATCAAACCAACAGGAGCTGTTAATAAGGGGAGTGGGGTAGAATGGTATACCAGCGACGAGGTACAGAGAGAGGGTTACATAGAGTTACATATGTACACAAACCATACAGACCAATTAGTTAGTCTAAACGAGGTGGTCCGGCCTTAACATCTACAGGTAAATTATTAATTCCTGTATACTAAGACAGTGAAAGAAAAGGACAGCAAAGCAAAAGTCTCTCTCTCTCTCCATCCTCCGGCAGAAGTCGTAATGGATATTAGAAGAATACCTCTGCATGGCTGAAATAGCATGTTGGAATTTTGTATAGAAAAAAGATATACTAGTATGAAGATTATCTATGCATGCAACCCACTACCATTGTCCTTCTTTATTTTGCTATAGTACACCTATAGCTATGAGATGTTAATCTAAGTTATATATAAATGAGTCAATGGTGACAAATTCAATGATTGATTCAGGAAGCCTGTTCCAGTAATCTACAAAATCATTAGTAAACAATAGTGCCTGGTACTGTCTTGATATACTCTGTAAGGTAAGGACCTTGAGACTATTTCCTCTGGGAGGGACACGAGTTGCAATGGAAAATATGTTGTTTGTGTCTATGTTGTCAACTCTTTGGAGTATTTTGAAACAGTCTATTTATTTACCTCATAGTCACCGCTATTTAAGTAAGAGAGTATACAGTTCCTGTAACCTCTCCTCATATCATTTATTTCTGAGAGGAGGAATCAATTTGGGTGCCTATTGCTGCACTGACTCCTACTTTGCAATGTCTCTGACTTAAAGGGGGCCTCAAAAATGTACTACATATTCGTGAGGCCTCACTAAGCTCCTATATAGTGGTAAGATCACTTCTTTTGTAAGTGAGATTTCTAGAATTACGCCCTAACATTCTCTTCGCTTTTTTAGCAGCTTCATTGCATTGTTGTGACTATTTGAGATTACTCGAAATTCGAACTCCTAAATCTTTGACGTTACTAGATACTTCAAGTTTTTGAACCATTATCTCACAATCATAATTTCATATGTTTACTTCCAACCTGCAGCACCTGATGGTTTGTATACATTAAAAAGACTTTATCACTTAGTGGACCATTCGGTATTTATTTTGTTGTATATATCTTTCTGTTAGGATAGCATATCTTGTTCTTTAGAGCATTTAAACTATAATTTCCTATCTATGTGTAATCTGTAAATTTCGATATAATGTTCCTATTGCTACATCTGTGCCATTAATGTATAATATGAACAATATTTACCGACCCCACTAGGAACTGTGGACCAGGCAGAGAATGCACCATTAACAATAACGCTTTGTTTCCTGTTGATTAACCAGGCTTTGATCCAAAGTATTATGTTGCCTGTGATGCTTGCTTTTTAATTTACCCATTAATTTATTGTAAGGCACCTTATCAAAGTTTGTGTTCTGTGGTTCTGTGTACCTATGGAAGAGAGAGAGAGAGAGAGTGGGGGGGAGCTAAATGAATATGCCAGACTGTAAGAAGCGAATAAATATGGGAATTGTAAGGGGTGGGGAGGAAGAGGAGAGCTGAAATCAGAGGTACAAAAATACAAGTGGACAGTAAATAATGACGGTTATGATTTGAGAAACATTGATGATCATGAATATTGATGACGATGATGATGATAATGAGAGGAAGAGGGAAAGGAGAAGGAGGAGAGAAGATGGAAGGTGAAGGAGAGAAACATTACAGATATATCAACCAAACTTGGAAAGAACACGGAGGTGATTGGGTAAAGGTTATGAGGGTGATAAGTAGTAGAACATGAAGGATGACAAACAAGATAGTTAATATGATGACCTGTAAAGGAGACACGAGAGAGAAGAAATACAAGGAAAAAGAGATGGTAAGACAATAAGTTAGATAATGACGGATATCTATTGAAAATATTATGCAAAACATAACAGCTAGTTAAGACTAAAGCCAGGTAGAGATTATATTGGATGAACAAATACGAGAAACAAGTTAAAGTGAATTAAATTAAACATATACAGGTATAACACCTGCATCTGGTGTACAGATAAGTTAACCACATCTCACACAGCAGCAAGTAGATAAAATGTAAATTCAAATTCAAATTACAATTGTGCAAAACAAATATGGTTTAAATGGATGTGAATTGTATAAGAGAAAAATGGAAGAGGGAAAGCCAAATATTAGATCAAGGATTTTGGAATGCAGAGAGTAACACAATTACACAGATACTCCTCAGACCACAGAGACCTTGCGGTCCGTACTAGATGGTCCGGCTTTTACACTACAAGACGGGGATAGTTTGTAGTAGATGAATAGGACAGCAAAGAAGAAGACTCTCCCCCGAACCCTCCGCTCCCTCCGGTTAAAAAGCCGTACCGGGAAATACATGAAGTGTAACCTTATGGGTCAGGAAATTCCCACAAGGAAATGTGATATAGAGTATATAAATAAATTAGTTTGAAAGGGAATTTACACTTACATACCTACTGATTCATTCATATAAATCCAATCTCCATCAGATAATCGTCCAGTCTGTTCTTAAACGTATCAATTGAATTACTTGAGAGAGAGAGAGAGAGAGAGAGAGAGAGAGAGAGAGAGAGAGACAGAGAGAGAGAGAGAAGAGCCGGGCAGAGTGACAGAGAGTGGAAAGTTGATTGCGTCGCCAGGCAAGTCAATTACCTGCAGAGAATGCAAGTGCCCGGAGCTTTGTCACTCACTAATGGTCTTTTGTTACATATGTATACCAGATACTTTTATGGGTGTGTACTTCATTCTGACCTTATAATGTACAGCCACATACTGTAACGGAGCTTCTGTTAATATGGGATTTTGAGGTAATTTTGTAAATATTTCCTAGACACTCAAAATCAGAAATTAACCAAAGAAAGATAATTTTAATGCTGTATATCTTATTTTGTCAATATTTACTTCTAAATAACTAAAATTACATAAAATAAATTACATATATAGCAGTTATTTCTGTTGCCGTACATAGATTAACAACGACATTTTAACCACACAAACATTGCGACCCAAAATTTGCGGTTAGGACTTATTTATAAAAGATATATCACTCAGACACACACACGCATGTGTTTATATATATATACAGTATATATATATATATATATATATATATATATATATATATATATATGTGTGTGTGTGTGTGTGTGTGTGTGTGTGTGTGAAAATGTGCTTTGTGGCGTCGAAAATCGCCCTCATGGCTTTTAATTTGGATTTTCTAAGAAGAATCCTTCTTATTGATATTTATATTTTCAGTTTGCTCGGAGTATTTCAAGATCTGATTACTGCACAGGCATAGAGTTGGTTGCTGAGGGGAAAGGAAGTGTGTTAGTTAAATAGGGATTAAACAGATTCGGAAGTGTGTTTATGATAGGATGGTTAAATAGTGAGTACAGGTATTGTACCCTATATTACATTTCTATAATGAAAGTAGATCTCCTAGTATATGTTGTAGATTGAAGGTCCTTCTGTGTTGTGCTACTGCTCTTCTCAGGTGGGAGCGAGCGCTGTAGTGTCTATGGCAATGGAGTAGATAGTGTTCCACTGTTTCTAGGGTGAGGTAGTAGGATAAGTTATCGTCTTCTTCTAGTCCCATTCTGTGCATGTGCTCCGCTAGTCTTGTGTGTCCTGTCCTTAGGTGGAATGTAGCTGTATTCAGAGCTTTGTTCTTGTATTATGTGTGTTTCCATATGGACCATACAGGTTTGATATTTCCATATCTTGTGCCAGTGATGGTGACCATCCATTCATCCTTGAAGTCTTGGAGGATGTCTTCTTTAAGGATGTTGGCTCTGTCTATTGTAGTGTAGAGGAGGGGTGTATTCTTCTGAGGGAGTGCATGCTCCTGACGAGTTCATCGACTATTTCATTGTGAAGGGTGTCTATGTGGCTAGGTACCCATTGGAATGTTAAAGTATAACTTTGTGGGTGGAGGTTAGTGAGAAATCAGAGCATGGGGTATAATATTATGTGCTCCTTGTTTTGTTTTGTGTTTTGTGTGTTTTTTTTTTTTTTTTTTTTAGAGACATTGAACGGAGGAAGGACAAACACAGATAAAACAAAAAGGTCCATGTGCCTAAAGGCATCCTCCATTCATAAAATGTTTGTAACAACTGGATTTAAACATTTGTAGATTGTAAGTTTGTGGAAAGCAATTCGAGGGAAGTGAATTCCAAAGAGTAGTAGCTCTGGGGATAAATGAATTCTGATAAGCAGAAGTTCTGCATTGTGGAGGAGAAAGTGTAAATTCATGGGCGCTCCCAGCTGCCCTAGTTCTACAGGGAAAGATGTGAAGAGGCGGCACAATTGAAGCAAGTTCCTCGGAACAATTGCTGTGAAAATATCTGTAGAATAATGCAAGGGATGCAACGTTTCTTCGTATGGATAATGTAGGAAGGTCCTGTGTGATTGCAGGGTTATTGATTAATCTAATAGCTTTTATTTTGAATTTTGTCCCAACTGCCTCAATGCAACCACTCCACTTCCACCCCACAGAGGTGAACAGTAATCCATCTGAGAAACGCACATGACTTTTATATGTCACGGCCAACTGCTCGTCAGTGAAGAATTCTCGAACTCTGTACAGGAGTCCCAGTTTTTTAGAGGCATTCTTAGCAATGCTTCTAACATAATGTGTCCAGCTCAAGCTAGTAGTTAATGTTACACCGAGAATGTCAATACTAGGGGAAGTGGGAATATTTACATCATTAAAAAATATATGGGAGTCAGTGAGATTCTGTCGGTTAGAAAATTGAATGTACTTTGGTTTTCTGTGCATTAAAGGAAACGAGATTCTTTTGTCCCCATCCATTAATTCTAGAAAGGTCCTGGTTCAGAGAAATTGCAGTGTTTATTTTTGAATTTATAAGATCGGGTGGGGTGAAAGAATTGGTTAAATGTGAAGGAACTGTGGAGTGTTGAGTCATCTGCGTAGGAATGTATTGGATTATGAGTGGTAGATATGAGATAAATGATATGAATGAGGAACAGAATTGGGGCCAAAACTGATCCCTGGGGAACATGGGCATGTATTGAGTGAAATTGAGAATAAAGGCCATCTACCATTACACATATTTTTCTGTTATGAAGATAAGAAGAAATTTGTGGAACTAATGATGCAAGGCCGTAGTGTGACATCTTCGACAATAAGGATTGATGCCAGACTCTATCAAATGCCTTTGATATATCCAGTGCTATTGTATGTGTTTCACCATGTTGGTCTGTAGCTTGGTTGATTTGATGCGTAAGAAGGCAAAGCATGTCTGCAGTTGATCGACATCGTCTAAAACCATATTGCCTATCACTGATTAATTTATTATTCTCAAGATACTTAATTATGTGATTATTTAATATAATTTCAAAGACTTTTACCAAGAGTGGAAGTTATAGCTATTGGTCTGTAGTTTGATGGATCTGAAGAGGCACCTTTTTTAGGAACTGGATGGATGTTTGCTTCTTTCCAGGGTACTGGGAAGCATGAGGTATGAGTACACAGACGGAATTTTTTTGCCAATACAGGAGCGAGCACCAAGGAGCAATTCTTAAGTACTATTGGAGGTATTTCATCTGGACCAGGAGCCTTATCTACTGAGAGATTCTGCAAAATAGTTTTGACATGTTTGGTGTGGATCTTAAGTGAGGGAATTTCAGGCGAATTAAAATTAAGTACAGGGACATCTTGATTTATTTCATCTAAGGTTGAGTTGGTGGAGAAAATATCCGCAAGAAGGTTAGCTTTACCTCGTGGGTCACTTACAAGATTGCCAGTCGGAGATTTTAATGGTGGAATGGATGAAGCAGTAGTGAAGTTGGATTTAAATGAGTTAAGAGTAGACCAAAATATTTTGTTATCATTTGGATTATTTAGAAGTTTATTTGCCTGCTTGTGGAGAAAGTTTGATTTAGTTAGGTTTAATACAGTTTTGGCATGATTTCTGATGTTTCTAAAGTAATTAAAGGCTTCATGTGTTTTTGATCTTGTGTATGCATTGTAGGCTATTGCTTTTTGTTCAGTTACTCTAGCACAATTATGGTCAAACCATTTAGGTGAATTAGATCTTTTACTGTACTTTTGATGAGGAATAAAAGTTTCCATTCCAATTTTTACAAAGTCTTGTATGTGGCTCAAGGTGGAGTGTGCATCATTAGAAAAGAAAGGGGTCCAGGGAATATCAATAAAGAAACCTTGAAGACCCTCCCAGTCTGCCCTATCGTAATGCCATTTAGTCACCAAAACAGGTTCAGAGTGGGAAGGTGTGGTAGGTGATAGACAGGTGGCCTGTATCAGGACAGTGATCAGAAGATCCAGCGGGGACCTCACTGTAACATCATAATTTTCCTTAATTGGTTGTTAAAAATAAGTCCAGTAGGTGGGAATTATGATTATGATTATCTGGTACACGGGTGGGTTGGTGACTAGTTGAGTGAGATTAAATGAGTCTGCAAATAGCTCACATTCAAGACCAGCATCATCAGTCCTGGCTGAATGAGTGAGCCATTCAACATTATGGACATTAAAATCACCCAACACAGTGATTTCAGAAGAAGCATTTAAGTTGAGGACACTGAGTTGTGAGGCCAGAGAATCAAAAAGACTTTGCTCTGGAGGAGTATTTGGGGAACGGTAGATGCAACATATGTATTTAAATTTACCAGCAGAAATTAATTTGTATATAGAATAATCAAAATAGGGACAATTGAAACTAGTAACCTCCTCCAGGGCAATTTCAGATTTTGCGAAGCAACATACACCTCCTTTAGGTCTGAAATTTTGGAGCAGTTGATAACCTGGAAAATTAAATCTAGACGTGTCAGATGTGGATGTTACTTGAGTCTCTGTCAAAAAAAGGAGAGTAGGGGATTCTGCTTGAAGAAATTGGTGTACAGAATTGATGTTAGAGTGAAGTCTCCTTATATTTGTATTTGATTGCCTTGATAGCGCTCTTGGAGTCGCAGCATATTGTGTATGGGCTTGGTGGAAGGGTGATGATTATTTCTAGTGCTTGGTTGAGTCAATATAGCTCTGCTGTGAACAATGATGTTTGTTTGGGAAGCTTCCATCCCATGATTAGATGAAATTTTGGAATCCATAGTACTGCTGACGTGGATGTGGTGCTTTCGTTTTTGATGAGTGATCCGTATGTGTATATGTGAGTAGAATTTTGATGGTGGATATTCAAACATTTTAGGAATTCTTGTTGTAATTAGGATGGGTTGTCCTTCTTGTTTATTGAAGTTATGAGATCTGTGTGAGTTTTAGGAGGGTTGTATTTCCATGGTGGAACTGGGGGTACCAATGGGGTGTGTTTGGCAGCCCAGTAAGATACGGGCCTTTCTGTATATGATCTTGCCTTTTCTTTCTCGAAAAGGTGTTTTGCGCGTTCAGTTCTCCAGGGGTTGTATTGGTATGTTGCGGAGGGTTCGAATCCCGATGTATCAATGGGAAGATATTATTGGGATGGAATTTGAGCTGTACCTAGTATCAGTGCATTACCACAAGGCCCACCGAAATGCCAAAAGAATACCCTCATTGTTTCCTGATTAAATAGCACTGTATGAATTATCCCATATATAAAGTAGGCTACAGGGGGGCAATGCCTAGTGAGTTAATTGCTCAATAGGTGGCGTTCTGAGAGTGGGGGTCCAAGTCTAGGGGATGAGACAGTGAAGCGCATAAGGCGAAGCAGTTTCATAGATGGGGCTGCTTTGAGCCATTAGTGGGCGACCGGGCCCATTGCATCTTGCGAAGGCAAAATGGCAGGGGCTGGTTGCAGCTCAAAAACGCTTCACATGT
>CM064575.1:23123970-23129409 GCA_032716605.1 Paralithodes platypus | reverse complement strand
GGGGCGCGTTCTGGGGAGCAAAGGTGATGTCTGGAGATGATGGGTTATAGAGGGCTTGGTGAGGAATATGGGTATGGTTGATGGATGTCGTTAAGGATGATGAGGTTATCGGTTTGGTTTTGTAGTACCAGCCCTCGGTCCCGTGTCGGGGTTGTCGACAAACCAGGCCGTCCGTCTTGGCGTTGAAGTCACCACCCAGGATGATGTGTGTGGGTGTTTCGTGATGTGTTTGTAAGTGTGGTCTGTTATCATTTGGTACTGTAGGGTATGTGGGGATGTATTTGTTTATGATGGTTATGTTGGAGTTGTTGCCAGTGCGTATTTTTAATTGATTGTATTTTCTGTTGTGTTATCATTTGGGGGGATGAGGGATTTGGGTTGTACACTGGTAACTATGTAGCATATTTCTTTGTGTACCCGGGTGATGAGTCCCACCGACTCCGCCGAGCAGCCTTCTTGTCTGATGGTGGTGAAATCATGAATTGTGGTGTGTTTTTTGTGTTTTGGCGGAGTTTTGTTTCTTGTAAGATGGCAATGTGTATTTTGTGTTGTTTGATGAAGTGTGAGAGTTTCGTGTTTCTTTGTGTTGATGCCATCTATTTTCACTATGGATACTGTTAATGATATGTGCACGATGTAATTTGGGTGCTGCTGCATGCGAGGCTGTGGTGGGGGGTAGGGATGGGGGAAAATGGGTGGGATTGGGGTGAGGGAGGGGCTAGGGGGGGTTGGGATGGTTGAGTTGGGGGTGGGGAGTGGGGAGCAGGAGATGAGGTATGAAATGGATATAGGATGGGGTGTGGGTGTGTTGAGTTGAGGATGTGGGATGGTTAGGGGAAAGTTAGGTGCTGTTTAGGGAGGAGAGGTGTACTGTGTTTTAGGGGCGGGGAGTGGATAATATGGGAAAGTGATTAGGTGGGTTGGGGAGGAGAGGTGTACTGGTGTTTAGGCGAGGGGATTTGAGACTGGGAGAGGGAGGGGCATGAGGAACACGGTCCAGGTGTGTCGTGTAGTGTTTCTTGTCCCAGTCGTTTGTGCAGGTGAAGTGGGTCCCAGTTTCCTGCCATGAATTGCAGAGAACTGAACCATGTAGTGTGGCGACCTTCTAAGTGATGGGTTTTGAAGCAAGGTGGACATATAGTATGTGTCGGTGGGTCCTGGGGATTTCCCCCAATATCTCCGTCTAGAAGCAGTCCTTCTTGGAGAAATGACAGCCGAACAGAGTCATTTCTCGGTGTAGGAAAAACTGTGTGATGTGTGTGTGTGTGTGAGAGGTGTGGAAATTCCCGGCGCGACCGAGGCCAGCTCCAAGGACTTCCTGTACGAGTAGGCATAATTGCCCGAAATTGCCTTCATTCCCTGCTCATTTTCATGCATACGCAAAAGCCAGAGCGTACTCCAATTATGTCTTCGTGAAAGTACGGTAATAGCTTTCAAATTACTCCTGAATCATCCCTGTTACGACTTCTGGTTTTTCTTGTACGGATCTTGGAATCGAAGGGGCAAACTTGCTAAAAATTACCAAAATCCGATAGGCCTGAAATCGACTAAAAATTTACCAAGTATTTTCTGTTTTCGCTATGGTGTTACCCCGCTTGCCCGATAAGTGAGCTCTCTCTCACACAAACCTCATTGTCGTGGCGGGGCCGGTAGCCTCCTGGCTGACGTCCCTGACCGTGCTGCTTGCAATTGCTGGCCTGCCTCCCAGGCCTACAAAATTGCCGGAACCAATCGTCTCTCCGTCATATGGGGGCCCCCGCGGGAATTGGGGTACGAAGTGTGGCTTGTTTTGATTATTCGATCGGGTCCACCATAAGGGTAATGTTGTGGCAATTTTTTCTGTACAGAAGCTTTGCCTTTTTGGTTGGGGCTTCTCTAGGAATGTGACCTTTTTTCGTGTAGCCATGGAGAAACTGCAGAGGTATCAAATTATTATAAGCAACCTCATGTTCACAATATCTGATATATTTTTGTTTAGCTTACCTTGGCATTCCCTCTTCAACTCTATGTATCTAGCAATTTTAAACCCCCCTCAAACTCCTTATGACGCGATGTTGTGGTAATTACCACTAATACCCCGGGCCAAAAGCTCTAAAACACGATAGAGTGATAACCTCAAGCGAGCTTGAAATACGCAGGCGTTTCGTTCATGGTCCACCCAAACCTCTTCGGGGATCAAGGTGTCCGGAAATATATACCGTAAGGTCTATAGATCCATTCCATTTTTGGGGCTATATTCTTTCTCTTTCTTCCATTTTATTTATCCTGTTAAAGTGCTTGATTGATTTTTGTGCTTATGTAGTTAGTATTTGGTGTAATTTTACATATTTCAGCTAAATCTGAAGAACACATGCAATTTATTTGTGCATGTTCAGTAAGTATTGCTGGGGAAAGGGTTAACGTATTCATCTTTTGGGGTATTTATTATATGTTTTCTCTCTCATACACACACACACACACACACACCAAAATTTTATCGTTGAGCTCAAGATTCTGTCCCGTTGTAATTAGATTTAAGCCAGTGAACCCAAGCTGCTGCGGTTCTTCACATATTCCAATTTCAGGAACCAGGCAGCCTTAATCTCGGCACTGGTCGGATGATATTATGCATTCTTATACTGTGATCATGGACTGGGTTTAGCTTTTCTGTTTCATATTACAGAATGTATTCCGTCCAGTTGCATTACATGTACGCATGTCCTTGTATATATTCTTTTTTTATTCTTTTGTTTTCTATTTGGTAGTAGTTTAGAAGTAATTATATTTGCTTAGTATATGATAATGATTTTCTCCAATAGCACG
This sequence comes from Paralithodes platypus, assembly GCA_032716605.1. Taxonomy (NCBI): domain Eukaryota; kingdom Metazoa; phylum Arthropoda; class Malacostraca; order Decapoda; family Lithodidae; genus Paralithodes; species Paralithodes platypus. The sequence goes on along the minus strand of CM064575.1, from coordinate 23,126,607 downwards.
TTTGACATCACTTTACCTCAAAAGGTTTATGTACTTTCATTATTTTGTTAGGTAATTTGTCTCAAATCGGTATCCTATCGCTTACTGCTTTCTTTGTAGTCCATCTACAACACATTGTCCTTCATTATCTGGTATTTATTTGTTTTCCTTCTTTCCGGATGTTTCTTCGTCTCTCCTTCCTTCTTTCCTTCTATTTGACATCCTTCTTTACCCGTTTTCTGTATTCATACTTTGGTCAGTTTTCTTTCTTTCTTTCCTTTCTTATTATATTGTTTCCTTCTTTCCTTCTTTCCTTCCTTTTGTATTCCCTTCGATTCCTGCATCCTTCATCTCTCTGTGCGTTGTTCCTTGATTTATGTACACCTTGCTCTTTCCTTCTGTCCGTGTGTCATTTATTCTTATTCCGTAGGACTTTAGTATCTGTCTGAAGGCCACATCCTAATCCTAAGGAACAACCCACCCCAGTAAAACGAACTATATTGTATTTTCCTATTTATTTCACAGGCCTCTGTAGTCCAAAAATATCAATATCATTGATGTACTGCCATGTATATACTGTAGGTTGCACAACACGTCAACTCAAGGTACGTGTCTTTGAACACAAGGGAAAGTCGGACAGACAAACGAGACATATTCTAATCCCTCTTGTAGTGCCATACGTCAACATGCCCGGGACTTAAAACACCCCCTCGTCAAAGATAATTGTTTAGTCCTCCAGTCGTGTCGTTACGGAGATGAGCTAACCATCATGGAGTCTCTAATGTCAGTGATATTAAAACCTACATTAGGTAGCATTAAGAAGTCAACCGACCTCTATCATGTTAACATCTTCTTAACGTAAGTTATTTTTTAGTGTGCGTTTATCTCTGCGTTTATCTCTAATTTCCTTTCTGGCCGTTTCTAGTTGAGGTTGTGGATGGCCATCAATCACTTGTTCAACCTATCAACTTCGGTGTTCCTTAGAGTTCTGTCCTATCTCCAATTATCTTTGTACTATTCAGTTTTTATCTTCTCAACTGTACCTCCAGTGTCAAAAATATTGACATTAGGCCTATATTAAACCTTAACCAAATTGATTGAATCCCAATACGAAAAAATGCTACTCCTTTAAAGCTCATGAGGAGAGGATAATTTTCGTTTTATACTTAAAATAAAAAAGGGAGGATAATCAAAATATAACTCCAAGAATAATTAATATAAGTTTATACCATATATTTGAGGTATCGGAACATAAAAAAATATATCATTTAAATAATATGACAACTAATTTCGAATACAGTATTTGAAGAGTTGTTGAAAGTAAATTAAATTTCTCACGAGTAGATATTGAATGAATCAATCCTTTCAGTTTTATAACCAGGAGTTAGTAAACTAATTCAGTCATATTTAAATGAAGCATTGAGTAAATGAATAATTCCTTTCTGTTTTATAACTGGGGGTAAATAAAATATGGGCAGTCGAGTTTAAATGAAGCAACGCCTGAGTGAAGCAATCCTTTACGGAAAACAAGCCTTGCTTAGAGACGGAGGGGCAGGAAAAGACAATAGCCGTTTAACCACGCACGACAGCACTAGTGCTCGTGGAATATTATCAGTGCAGTTAATCCCCATCAACAACTTCATATATAGTTAAGTCTATCATTGTCCTCATCTCCATCAACAACTTCATATATAGTTAAGTCTATCATTGTCCTCATCCCCATCAACAACTTCATATATAGTTAAGTCTATCATTGTTCTCATCTCCATCAACAACTTCATATATAGTTAAGTCTATCATTGTCCTCATCTCCATCAACAACTTCATATATAGTTAAGTCTATCATTGTCCTCATCCCCATCAACAACTTCATATATAGTTAAGTCTATCATTGTCCTCATCTCCATCAACAACTTCATATATAGTTAAGTCTATCATTGTCCTCATTCATTTGTGGACTATTTATATGTTAGACAACGTCTGTTTCTTAGCTTGTTGGCCAATGGGTTAGGTAGGACGAATATAACTATTGCGTTCGGGGATAACATTAAAACACATATGTATCCTCGTTATGAAGCACAACAACAACAAAATAAAGGTAATTAAACACCGCGTATTTTAATAGAATAATAATTACAATGAATAAGTATATCTCGTTTATGGAAATAAAATTTACTTAACGTAAGACAATATAATATATTTTATCAGATTATTATCTTGTTAAAGTAATGGCTTCTCGATCCTGTGACTAAAACTCATCACAACTCTGAGGTTTGCAGTCGAACCGAAACTCGTAAACGTTCTCCAAGTAAGATCTGTGTTAATTATGTTAAATTACAGATTGTTCAGTATAGTGTTGGTGGCCTCCTATAGTTGAGCCCTGATAATTACTGAACATAAATTATTACAATCTTGATTAGACTCAGAAACGTGGAAATAATACACATTTCGAAGGGAAGGGATTAGTGAGAGTTGGTGTCTGATTGTGCCGTAATAAGCAAATATTTTCCACATCCAGTCCTATCCTTTCATATGCTGATGACTCTACCTTACACTATTCAAATTGTTTTTCAGAATTACTCAGCAAGCCATCACTAAAGAAAACTCACATGATGAAGCCATAGAACACTTATCTTCTGACCTAGTAACTATTTCCAA
>CM064575.1:23088970-23118970 GCA_032716605.1 Paralithodes platypus | reverse complement strand
TATCCCTCCTCTTTATATTTTCTTCTTTTTTGTTTAAAGAACCTATTCAGCTCTTTACTAATTTCCCCATTTTCCCACTTTCCTCACTTTCTTGATTTATCATGAAATTAACTTTTCTAGACTTTCTTGTGTAAGTTTGCCAACTTTCTATTGTTTAGTTGTTGTGCATAACTTACATAATCAAATATTTCCCCTATTTTATTTCACTAGGTTAAGCCATATTTGACTTAATACCTATATATATAAATATATTGATGGGCGGAACTTCAAGAAGCCTCAGAAGGCGCACAGGCTAGATCGACATTTCCTCACAATCTATAGCAAGAGAGATGTTCACAAGGCCTTGCAAGCTATCTGTCCTGTTTGCTCACCTGGTGGCCCAACGCGTCTTCCCAGGAAACTCCCAACTCTACCCAGGATTTTTCACTATTTCATCAAGCGTCCCAACACCTTCCCCAACTCTATCAAGGACACTTGCACACCAAGACCTTACTAAGTCTTCTAGCTCACGGAGCAGCTAAAGACGCTCTAACTCTACCCAGGACTTTGACTGGCCCACCCGGCAACCCAACACTTTCACCAACTCTACACCGGATAATTACACAGCTAGCTACCCCACACTGTTTAATCCTTTATGATCATGGATGGAACCAGTAGGCAAAGCAACTACTTCTGATTGGTCCAACACCTCCATCAGCAGTCAATCAGAGGGCAGCTGGAACTACAGAAGAGACTCCAGGATCCTTGGCTGGGCCTTATAATCCCTAGATTCTAGAGTGGGAACATATATAATCTGGTTAGTCCCAAGTCTGAGTTGAAGGTGACTTCAACTCAGACTTGGGACTAACCAGCAGCCCAGCTTCCCCTTCCTCGAGACAGCTCTCACCGAAGGAAAGAAGGACTCCAATAAGTGAGACCAGCTTGGTGAACGGTACTGGCGAAATATAAGGCATAGTGAAAGAAAAACGCATTTTGTTATGTCATCATAATTGGGTACGACACACTGCAGAATTAACCTTCTTTCTCGTTTCAATTGTCCTTACGGATCATCTAAATTAACCTATAATTTCATCCCAATTAACCTTCATTCTCATTGCACTTAATCTTCATTCACATCCAAATTAGCCTTTATTTTTTATCTCAATTAACCTTCATTCTATTCCAGTTAACCTTGATTTTCATTTCAACATTCATTCTACGCCAATCTACCTTCATTATTATCCCAATTTAACATACTTTCTATCCCAATTGACTTTCCTTTTCATGCTAATGTAACTTAAATTCATCCCAATTTACTTGCAATATTGTCCCAAATAACCTCAATTCTCATCCCCTTAACCTTTAGCATAATGATAATTAGCCTTCATTATCATGCCAATTAACCTTCACTCATGCCAATTAGCTTTCATTCTAATCCCAATTAACCTTCACTTTCTCCACTATTCATCCATCTATTCTTCAAACAAAAAATAAATAAAATAAAATATATACTGTATATATATATATATATATATATATATATATATATATATATATATATATACAGTATATATATATACTGTATATGAATATATACCATATTATCCACTATTACTTGCTCACTTTTAATTTTTTCAATCCCACTCCAAACCTGCATAATGCACCATGTCCATTCAACTGGTTAGAGCAGTAATATTTTGTAGTCCTCAGTAGCCTTCATTCTCATACCCATTTACCTTCCTAGCATCCCAATTAATTTTCATTATATTATTAATGAACTTTCATTCTGTTCTTTCTCCGTCCATTCCTCGCTCCACTCTTTTCGTCCCCCACCCCCACCCCTGCCCCAACCAGTATTTACTGAGCCAACACAACTGGCTAGAACACATTGTAGTGTAGAATTGAGCTTGCTTCGCCTCCACCTTGCAACTTGCAGTGGATCAACATTGACTCTGCCAACACTCGCACAACCAGCAGTGATGCCATTCATTCCGCTCTACGGCAACAAAATTCAGAGGGGATTTGTTTCATACATTTTCCGGCTTGGCGTACCAGTCAGAGAGAGAGAGAGAGAGAGATAGTTTTACATAGATTTACATAGATACACTGGCCACACAGATCTTACGATCCCTGCGAAGCGGCCAGGACTTAATTATAATAGAGATAGCAACCCTAAGAGAAAGTGGAAGGAAAGGATAGCAAAGATGGAGACTCTCTCTCCCCACCTTCCGGCAATTTGCTGTACATGAAAATAGTTAGAAGTGAATAACCTTGCAGGGCTTGGAAATCGCCTGAAGGAATTTATAGTATAGTTAGAAATGGAAATGAAAAGGCATAGGCTGCACACCTTCACTTTTTGTTCTGCTCTCTTCAACTGAAAACGTGTTCATTTCTGCCAGGTTCTCTTGTCAGTGATCAGCTTCTGCTGCAGACCAGCTTCTCTGTGATATGTGTCTAACCTTTTTTTAAATGTGTATTTTGAGTCACTGTCAATAACTTCATTAGGGAGCTTATTCCACTCACTAATAATACTGTGGGTGAAGAAATGTTTAGTTATGTCTAGGTTCGCTTTCCTGCCTGTTAGTTTTAATTTGTTTCCTTTTGTGTAACCTTATTTGGATATATAAAATAGATTATTAGAATTTACGCCTATTAGTATTTTTTTTCTTTCTATGTGATTGAGGGAGGCAAAAGGCAGAACTGCCTATAGCGAGTGCCTCCCCCATAGTTGAAAGAGTGACAGGGCCAAAATCAAGGGACGTTCGAGCCAAAATGCCAGGACACACGGAGTTTGAAGCAATTTAAGTCATAGGAAGAGGGAAAGACTGATTCTGGGAGAGAGTTCCAGAGCTCAGCTGTTGAGTAGAAGAAAGTTTGAGAGTAACGTTTCACTCTCAGGTTGGAGAGTTGCACAGAGTAGTGGTGGGATTGAGTTGCAAGACAGGTACCACATGCCCTACGTAAAGGAGGTGGTATACACTGGGAAAGCTCTGAGGAACACTGATTATTATAGTAGCGAGAGAGATGCAACATTGCGGCGGAGAGAGAGAGATTGCAGAGAGTTGGTGAGTGGACGGGAGCTAATGATACGAAAGGCCTTCCTTTCAACTTTGTCTAGGAGAGCGGTGTGAGAGGAACCTCCCCACACATGTGAACAATACTCAATACAAGGACGCACTATGCCCCTGTACAGAGCAAGAAGCTGTGCAGGGGAAAAGAACCCCTCTATCAGCTGTCTCCTTATTCTCCGTTTCTTAAACGAAAACAGATCGAGTTCTCTTAATTTCTCATTGTATGGTTTATTTCTAAGGGAAGGGATTAACTTTGTTGTTCTACGCTGAACGGATTCGAGTTTCTCTGTCTTCTATTAAGTATGGAGACCAAAACTGCACAGCATACTCCAGATGTGGCCTCACAATACATTTATATAATGGTACAACTATGTCTTTACTATGACAATGAAAATTTCTTTTAATGAAACCTAGTGCTCTATTTGCTTTGTTAGATGCTGCGGTGCATTGGCTTGTAGATTTTAGATTTTCATTGATAAGTTCTCCTAGGTCTTTTATCTTTTCTCCATGCATGTGGTATTCGTATTTGTTGTTTTGGGATCCTATTTGTAGTATCTGGCATTTGTTTACATTTAAGGGCATCTGCCAATTTTCTGACCACTCCGGTATTTTATTTAAATCAGATTGCAGGCTACTTCTATCGCTTTCTGAGGTTATTGCATTTCCTATCTTAGTGTCCTCGGCGAATTTGGAAATTATGTTATTGATGCCATTGTCTATATTATTAATATATACTATGAACAATAATGGACCCAGTACTGAACCCTGGGGGACTCCACTAGTCACTGGAGTCCAATCTGATTCCACTCCATTATTTAATAATTACTCTTTGCTTTCTTTCGTTTCCTTTCGAGAGAGAGAGAGAAAGAGAGAGAGAGAGAGAGAGAGAGAGAGAGAGAGAGAGATAGAGAGAGCGAGAGAGAGGGGGGGGGGGGGGGAATGATAAGAAAGTTCAGTGGAGATATATATAGAGGAAATGAAAACACCTAACGGATGGCTGGGAAAATCGAAGGATATACTATTTTGTGTTTTGGATTATATTCCTAAAAAAAGCAAAGGCATGAGATGAAATATAATATATTGAACTACTGTTATTTTGTATTTGTTGATACACAATTCAATCGTATGACCATTCATTTATTTATATTTGAATACCGGTACACCCAAAATAAATGTTTTTCATAATGTATATCACAATATTATACAAATTCGTTATATTTATTATTGAAATTATAAATATTCACAAAATAATAGTTCAGTTTATGACAAAACGGTAATGTAATATACTTTTATATTGATTAATATCATTCTTAACACCAGGAACACACAAATGAAATTAATGAAAGCATGCGATCATCCCAGGATTCGAACCCTTGATACCAGCAACAGACCATACAGTACACGCTCTAATCATTACATCATCAAGACAGGTAAAGGTAAAGACATGATCACAATTAATATCCATTTATCGACTACTGTATATAAATCTAATCATGTTTTATAATATTTATATAATCCATAAACTGTGAATGGTTATATCCGACAGACGGATTTTATCGTCATTAAATATTCATGAAATTATATTAATTTGCTAGACAAACATTCCACTCAGGTCTGGCCGCAAGGTGGTAAATTTTGTATTGCATGAAATATATGTTCGGAGAGTCTCAAGCATAAATTAATGTTATAGTATATTATATGCTAATATATTAATTTGGCCGCAAATTCATAGAAGGCTAATTACTTATGTTATGTCATGGTAAGGACAATATATATATATATATATATATATATATATATATATATATATATATATATATATATACACTTTATACAGTATATATTTTATATATATATATATATATATAAATATATATATATATATATATATATATATATATATCACACCCAACCCATCTCGTTCTATCTAATTTCAAATTGAAGCTCTATTATTCTTGATCCCATTATAGCACTCGGTAGCCTATTCCACATATCTACAACTGTGTTACTAAACGGATAGAGGCAGATCCCTTATACAGCCAATCTCTCCCTCTCTTGCTCTTGTTTGTTTGCACAATCTGCTCCTTCTGTAGTTTCTCCATGCCCGATAAGTTAAATGATCTTTTGATATCTGTGACACAGCATTTGTATCCAACACAATACCCTGCTTGCTAAACCGTCAAACCCCGGGCAACGTTGCTTGCAACTTTAATTATTATTAATATTATTATTATTATTTGTATTATTATTATTGTTATTATTATTATTATAATTATTATTATTAGTAGTATTTTAATAAATTATTAGTTATATCAAAAATAATGATAATATTATTAACAATAATTATAATAATAATAGTATTATTTATTGTTATAATTATATATATTATAGTTATTATTATATATATTATTATTATTATTATTATTATTATTATTATATTTTAATATAATTATATTTATTTGTATTATTAATATTATTATAATTACTATTCCTGTTATTGTTGTTATTATTAGTATAGAGAGAGAGAGATAGAGAGAGAGAGAGAGAGAGAGAGAGAGAGAGAGAGAGAGAGAGAGAGAGAGAGAGAGAGAGAGAGAGTATGATTGAGCTTGAAACAAACTTAGACACAGTGTCTTCGTAAATACGGAAGAAAAACGTTAACAGAAGGTCTTGAAAAATATCCTTGCCACCAAAGAAAAGGATGAACACAATACTCCTAAGCGAAGCAGAATCCAGGGGTTCATTTGCATACGACCTACAAACCTAAGCCTAGAATTCATAATTCTTCGAGAGAATAGGTAGAATATTTATATATATACATATATATATATACAATATATATATATATACTGTATATATATATATATATATATACAGTATATATATATATTATATACATATATATATGTATATGTATATAATATATATGTATATAATATATACTGTATATATATATATATATATATATATATATATATATATATTATATACTGTATATATATGCAAACTTTTATAACGAAAGTCCATGTTTTAACCTATTCCACTACAGCGTGCTAAAAATATAAATATCTGCTTATCAAATCCTATTTATATTTAGAATATGGGGAAATTCTACTTGGAGGAAATCTTTCATTCCGTGCCAAGTCAAAGGAGCCATTTTTCAGGGCATACTCAAAAGGGATTATTACAGAGTGCATGAGACCATGAGAGAGATATGTGTGAGCCTTATCATTAAAATTGATGGAAAGATTAAGACATGGGAAAGGATAGAGGCACCAAGATGTTTTACGTCTGCTTCGTATAAACTTCTCCAACACACATATCATTATAAGTGCCACCCATTCTCCTGCCTTCTATTGATGCTGTGTAACCCTTACACAACAACATTTTTTCACCATTCTTATTCAAAGTAGCGAGTCTTTCATAGGGCTCCCTGAAAACACATCTGTGGCTGTGAGCCCACAATAGTTAGTGACCCGTGGAGAGAGAGAGAGAGAGAGAGAGAGAGAGAGAGAGAGAGAGAGAGAGAGAGAGAGAGAGAGAGAGAGAGAGAGAGAGAGAGAGAAGAGAGAGAGAAGAGAGAGAGAGAGAGAGAGAGAGAGAGAGAGAGAGAGAGAGAGAGAGAGAGAGAGAGAGAGAGAGAGAGAGAGAGAGAGAGAGAGAGAGAGAGAGAGAGAGAAAGCGAGAGCAAGATGAGTGTGACGGAAGTGTCCGAGGAAGCCAGGCATGGAACTGCATATTGGATTTTCAGGAAAGATGAGTTTAAACGTATTTCCAACATAAGGAAATTGACACGAATGGATATGAAAGCTTGAGTTGCATGTGAATATTTATGCATAACAAAATGAGAAATAAATTATATCTAATATACCAGAATCTGCAACAGCATACAATATAGCAAACATCGATGCTGGGCCTGCATCCACCACCAGCAACCCTAGGCCACCCCTACCAGCACTTCCTGTGCTCTTGCCCTTTTCTAACGCCCTTGACAAACAGCCCGAAAAAGAACAACAGCTCATCACATGAATGTCATAGCTTCTTCAGGCCACCACACCAATAGAGAATGGAAGAGCACAGTCACCCCTCTCCAATCAGCAGGAAGAAATCACGAGCTCCGACTACCTGCTCTACCTCTCATTAGACCTTCACCTGACACCTCCATCCTAGAAGGACCCAACTCCAGCCCCATCATAAGAACCACTCCAGCCCATCTTGCCTGGAGACCAACACCCAGCGAGAGGCCCAGGAATCAGGTGGAGACCAGGATGTAGCTACTACTCTACAGTTTACCAGCTCCTGTCCTTATCCAGACTGTAGGGCGATCACTTACCGAGGTATACACTAGTTACTTTCTTACCCAGGAGGAACAATCAGTATCGCTTACCCAGGTTACTTGTGCAGCAATGCTTACCCAGGTTACTGCAACAGTGTTACTCAACAAGCACACCGTACACTCGCTTGCCATGGAGTATAAAAAATGCACACATCAAAGTACGCTGAGACCTGTTGTGCTCAGTGTTAAAATAGTAGCAGTGGAAGCAACCCCTATAACAACGAAAACAACAGCATTCGCCACGAATATTGACACCGATGGCAAGAGCATAAAAGGTCACCTACGTTCTGTACTTAGGGAGCATTCCGACCAGGTAGACTATGGTCAGTCCCCCTATTCACACCTAAGTGCTCTCTCGTCAATACCACCAGAGAGAAAGGGAAAACATCAACACCCTTACTACCCTAAAAGGATAAGATCCCGATCTACCAGGAAAAGTCATGACTATGACAGAAAAAGAGAGAGAAAGCCCTTCTCCCTCACTAGGCACGAAGCTAGGTCTCCAGGTTACTTGACTGGATCCCAATCAATGTTTGATACTAGGTCTCCTCCTAAGTTTGATACTAGGGATAGTTCTATGCTCGAGGCTAAGCTTGTGCAATTGACCTGGCCGCTTTTCGTTCCTGAGATTCACCTCTACACTGCCTGCTGTTAGCAGTGGTCTGATACCTCCTTGAGATTGCGGTCCGGTACCTTTACCCTTCGAGTCTGGACAAGGAAGAGAGAAGACCCCTGGCCCCTGCACATACTGTAGAGAGAAGCCCGTCCGGGAAGCCACTCCACCTCACCAGACGTTCTTTTTCTCTGCCCTCAACACAAGGAAAATTTATCATGTTTGAATAAGTATAAATTTTCTCTATTTCATATAGTCCCCATTTTGCTAAACGACTACCGACCCTTCCGGTGACACAACACATTTCCTTTCCTTGCCTAAATATATTCTATTCTATACGGACCCCTTCTATGCTGACGTCGTTGAGCATATAATATAATTAGTTAACTTCATCATCACAACACCCAAGAAACATACGATTTCTGCTCATTCATGATAATTAAATCATGAGAGAGAAACCTCTAAGAGGACAAACTGTGCTAAAAAACATAGAGTATAGTCAAAGTCGAGCCGAGAGAGAAAATTGTAAAAAACGAGAGGCTAATATAATGTGTATTTATAACTAGGTAGTGCAATCTTTAATAATAGTAGTAAATCTGTCTAATACGTAATTTACCATTTCCCTCTGTAATAATCTATCAAAGTTATTATTTATTAAATAATACTAAGCGTATAAATAATGCATTCACCCACGTGTTGAATCCATTCCATAATTCAGGCTTGCCAAATGTTAGAATAAACTTTTATAGGCGTTGCCTCAGACCAGGTGTAGACTCTAGGTATATCCATCTACTCACATATATTATTCTGTTGCTTGTATATTATTATGTATTTGATGTTGTATGTCATTGTCTTAGGTTATTCACTCCTGTGAATTTAATATTGTTTTGTACTATTAGTATAACTTGACTTCCTCGTGTTTCCTCGTAATTATTTATCACTTACTTGTACTTCTTCCCGTTGAGTAAAAACCCACAAAGATCAGAAATATCTTACCATAATTAGACCACCACCAGCCCAGCATAAACGAAACGAGAACCAGGCGCCACGACCACGATCCCAGACGACCCCCGAGCAGCAACGTTATGGAAGGAAACGAGAGGACCGGAACTAGGGCCTCCCGAGACGCCTTCAAAATCTATCATTCTGAGATAGCGGAGCATTGTACCGGGTGCTAATTAATGGTTTTCTATATTGCGATCCCTATTTAATTACTTAAATTCAACCACACATACCTCTGTTTCTTGCGTAACTCTTTATAGATCCCTCCAGCTATATATAGAGTATGTCTACCTTAATGACAGTAATTACCAACAACACCTCTTTAAGACATACTAGCTACCTCCCCATGCTCCCACCTCTCCCTTCCATATCCATGTTCTACCCTTTCCTGGTTCTACCTTCTTATTGACTTGTACATATATATTCTTGTTTTTCAATCCATTATTAGTTCTTACCAAGTATAGGTTCTAAGTTCCTTCAATACGTCTGTTTGCACTTAGTTTGTAACTTATACAGGACGCCTTATACACCGTGACCTTGTACTCAGTCTTAGCTCTAGTCTTCCAGTTATATCAGATGAACGGATATCAGATCGATGTCCTTTAAATACTAATACTAAAGCAACCAATTACTTGAAGAATCTAGACGTTCATTAAATATTTATTATTTGCTAACACGTTTGTTTATTTACGGAAAGCAGGTCAAAATGATCTCACTCCTAAATGGCCTTAACAGAAACGGCCTAAGCTCAAACAACCACAAACCAAAGCTGTCACAATGTTAAGCAACCTGCCGGTTAGATTAGGTTAGGGTTGATTGAGCTAGGATAGGTTAGGTTTGGGTAAGCTAGGTAAGGTTTGCTTAGATGTGGTTAGGCTAGGCTACATTTGGAGTGTGTGATCATTGTAACCTGTCCCGATTTAGGTTGTCCCCGTTTTTGGCAGTAACTCCGATAATATTTTTTAATTTATCGCCTGAATGATGGGGTTATAAGTTACTTATAGGTAACCTAAAATAGTATAGTGTATGCAAAACACATAACAACTAACTACATGTTAAAGATATATGTGTCTTATGACGTCTATAGTATTACCTCAGTGCGTGGATTACATTTTGGGGAAGTTAAAGCGAGTACCTCAGCAGTACACCGAGGACACTATATACTGTAGCTCTGGCAAGCCCTCAGGCTACCTTCACCTACTACCATCTTCCTTGGTTATTGCTAACGACACTAATAGCAGACATGAACATCTTCTTGACGCTAATGAAATGTCAGGGTAGCATATATGGCAATATAAGCCCTAAATCAATAGATGGGAAGATTCGTATTGGTTTAGATCAAGTAGAAAAAATACGCTGGTTTATCTGGCATAAATTTAAGTGACCTGCGCATTTACAAATACAAGGATCAGTGTCATACATCGACTTATATTATATTTGTTTGTTACTGCCGCGACAATTCCTAAGTCTGCTACCTTACACGTAAATAATGCAGAAGATAATTCTTAATGTTGGTGATGTGTGTGTGTGTGTGTGTGTGTGTGTGTGTGTGTGTGTGTGTGTGTGTGTGTGTGTGTGTGTGTGTGTGTGTGTGTTTGTGTTTGTGTGTGTGTGTGTGTGTGTGTGAAGTACTACTACTGCAGTACTACTACTACCACTACTACTACTACTACTACTACTATCTTGGTCAAGCCGGGTGATTTTATTTAAAGAATGTTTTATATATTACTGTATTCTATTTATCAACGGGGACAATATATGTTATGTTCTTTACTGTGGTTATAGTATTTTAAAATACTCTTTTTAAGATTTATTTCCTTAAGAAAGCTTGGTGCAGCAGTATATGTCTTATGAATTCACTGCTACTGTAATACTTTGTTTTTAATTATGGTGAATATTTTTACATTTTATTATTAAATAGTTGTAAGTCTTGAACGCAACATATGTAATATACTGTATATATAAATTATGTATATTATGAAATAAAGATAATTGATCGATTGATTGATTGACTACTACTATTACTAATAATACTAATACTAATAATAATAATAATAATTATTATTATTATAATAATAATAATAATTATAATAAAACAAATAATACAAATAATACTAATACTAATACTAATAATAATATAAATTATTATTATAATAATAATTATAATATACGGTATATATTGCTTAGATTGTAGCCGTAAGCTAAAAATGTATAGCCTAGGAACAGTTTAAAGCTTCACTCAAACTTATATTAACATATATTAAGGACCAAAGATGTTGCATACGAGCTAGTTAATGAGTTAAATAAGTTTGCAGATAGTTTTTGAGTTGAGATAATAGTTGTACATTTTGAAAAAGTTTGCCGATTGCTTATGAAATGATATACTGACTATGTTCAATGTTTACCTAGGATAGAACTGACACAGCTCGTATGAATTGTGTGTGTGTGTGTGTGTGTGTGTGTGTGTGTGTGAGAAAGAAATATAGGTAGCATGATTGTGTGTCTGTATGTGAGAAAACATCTATGCATGTGTGAGAGATAAGACATTGAAAAGGAAGATAACACGTGTAACATACTGTACATGTGTGTGTGTGCATGTATTTCTGTTTGCATGTAAGTGTTTGTCTACGGGTGCATGCACAGTCACTCATAACAATTCGCGGACCTCGGCTCTTTCTAATTATGGAAGTATATCTTTGGACACAAATGTATGCATATAAGTTTGTATACGGTACATCTACTACAAAAATATATACTGTATACTATTTATTGAAAAGCATGTTCCATCCAAAAATCAATCCAGATAGTCAGAATTGCATACAGAAAAACAGAGGGTCCACGAATGTATATAAGTGACTATACGTGCAGGCGTATGTATGAGGGCCCACTGGTATAATTACCACCAAAATCCGCGCCCTCCGCTTAGTTTTCCCTGCCCAACATTTCAATTTCACCGTCCCCTCCCTTACCCATCTCGTCTGAATCCCCAAGCTTAACCACCTCCTGCTGGTGCCGCGTGGGAGAGAGAGGGAGAGAGAGGTGAGGGGTGCATGAGTGATGATGCAGGATTGACTAACTTACGGCGGAGTCACACGGGATCCATTCTTCCGGCATCTTCTCTATTCTGATCCAGCAACTTCAGAATTACAATCGTATAAGAATTCCACGACCTAGGAACTAAATTTATATTAGGATCCAGGCATACGTAATCGCTCTCCCGTTAATCTTGTTCCCGATGACAATACTAGAGAAGTCGGAAATGTCGCCAGAATATTGTTGACGATAGAGTGTTTCCGGGAGAGGTCGATGGCATGACTCCTGTCTTAAGCTTCCCCCTTTGCCTTCCCGTGGTGGACCTATAACCAGTGATCACAACCCGGAAAATTGTCTCTCTGTCTTGGCCGAGAGAGAGAGAGAGAGAGAGAGAGTAAGAATGAGTGAAAGAGAGAGGGAGGGAGAACGATGGAAGGAGGAAACACTGCAATATTATAGAAAAGTACGGGAAGAATGAAACGTATGAATATGAAGGGAGAGAAGGGGAAGGGGATAAAGATGAGTAGAAGAAAGACAAAAGACGAGGGGTAGCATAGGAAATGATGGACGTATACGAAGGAGAGAAGGGGGAGTGATTATTAGAAATGCCAAGTATGAGAGATTGGAAAGTTAAGAATGAAAAGGGGAAATAGAAGTATTTTTTGAGAGATACAGAGGAATGCATGGGACGAACACCATACTGTAATTAAGAAGCTATGATATAGGGGGTGTAAAGTAAGAATTACAATGTGAGAGAGCTGGAAAGAAAAACATGGAGTAACTCTTGGGGATGAATGATAAGTATGAGAAGAACGCTATGAAAGAGTCAAGGAAGAAAGAGAAAGATCAACGGAAAAAGATAATAAAGAGAGGGAGTAATATGGTGAGTAACAGTGGAGACAATACTGACACTGTAACTGAAACTGAAACTGAAAATGTTTATTTTTGCCGATCAAACATACACTTTATGTTAATTTTACTATACAATAATTTCATGGCTACGCCTTTTGGGGGGAGCAATCTCTCTTAAAGGCACCTTGAATGCAATTCGATGGTTATTTTACATACAATTAAGACATTACGATATGTGTCATATTATATAATTATATCTAATGAGGCACAGCCCCACCCCCGTAGCCACAGCAAGAAGGGACTCTGTACAGTGGCCAGGTATAATTACTTAGCCACCACCCCGAACCCCCCCCCCCCCCTCCCCCTCCCTCCCACCGAGACCGCAGTGGGCAGGGCAAACCCCAGCCTTACATACAGTACGGCACCTACATATTGACCAAAACCAGAAAAGTATCATCATTTGTTTCCACCATAAAGGTGATTGTAGTTTAGGATTGTGGCAGTTTGATTGTCAAATGTTAAGTATATAATGAAGATTAATATTTAGATATTAGTGAAGATTTGAGTGATACTTTGAATTAGACGGAGTGGGGTTATTTTGTAAGTCAGGAGACAACTGATTCCAAAATCTTGCACCATGGTATTTCATTGATGTTTGGGATTGTCTAGAGGTCATTAGGGGAATATTTAAATGCATACTTTTCATTTTCACGATGTCTAAATAATTCACATGGTTATGACCATTTTATGTTGTGTATACATAAATAGCACTACAAAAGATGTTAGTATCTTAACATTTTAAGAGATTAAGTTGTCGAAATAGTTCTTTGGTAGTAGCATATTTGGATCTAAATGTTATTGTTCGTATACCTTTTCTTTGTGCAACTTCAACAGATTGTAATTTACTTTTGCCCGTTGCTCCCCATAATGTATGACAGTATAAGAGAAATGGATAAATTACTGATTATTATAAAAGTTTCAGGGCATTTAAGTCGATAAATTGGCGTGTTAAGTACAGCATGCCACATTGTTTAGTTTATTTGTTACGTCCTTTATGTGTAATAGGATTGTAAAAATGGCATAGCAAGATATATTGGAGTGGGAAACATTATAAGGTTGTAAATGATGCTTAATGTGACGAATGAATAAAGAAGATGGAAAGAGAAAAATGGACAGTGATCAGAAGAAAGGACAAATAAGAAAATATTGATTGAAAAGGGGTAGGATGGCAAATCAAAAATAGATATAGAAGTTGGTAAGGTAGAAAGCAAGGAACAATGAAGAATTTGGGACGTGAGAACAAAGTGGGATGGGATGGATAATATAAGAATAAAAAGTGAAAAGGTAAACAACCAGATTGGGTGTGAAGAGGCAAACTAAGAGATATAGGGAGGGGAGAAAATATAGACTAGGATGTAAATGAAGGTTGGAAAGAATGAAGGTGTACCGGTACCGTTAAACAAAGATTTAAGAGGATAGGAATACAAGGATCGGAAGGGGAGCACTAGAGATTAATGAAATAATAGGATTGGAAGTGAACACCGGGAAAGGGAAAACAAAAAAAACAAGGAAATATTGGGGCAGTAAGAATGGAAACTGATAGAAAACAAATGAACGATAGATAGTAAGAAACAGGAAATAGAGGAAAATTGGAAAGAAGTCAAATGTTAAATTGTTGAAAAGGGAAAAGAAAGGGATGCTGGGAAGTTCCAGAGAGAGAGAGAGAGAGAGAGAGAGAGAGAGAGAGAGAGAGAGAGATAGAGAGAGATAGAGAGAGAGAGAGAGAGAGAGAGAGAGAGAGAGAGAGAGAGAGAGAGAGAGAGAGAGAGAAGAGAGGGAGAGAGAGAGAGAGAGAGAGAGAGAGAGAGAGGGGGGGGGGGGGAGAAGAAGTAAAAGAAGAATAGGCACGGGGAGAAGAAATGAAATACAAATGTTTAATACATTGGAGAGAACTTGAACTAGAAGAATACAAAATAGGAGAATTGTAAAGGAATGAAACATGGAACTGAGAATAGACGGAATGAAGAACCAAAAAGACAGAAATGGATTAATGCGAGATGGAGAAACAGGAAATGGGATATGGAATGTAGGAAGGGAAGATGAGATCAGAGAGAGAAAGAGAGAGAACAGAAAGTGAGAGTGAGAGTGAGTTAAATAGTATATCCTTGTTCATCCCCTTCCAAATCCATCACACTTTGCTTAATGGAAACAGTTATTTTGCTGCAATCGTAAGATCGTTGTATTTTTCTTCGTTATTTATATGTCTTGCTCTATTAACACCAATATTATTATTTTTTTAATTGCGAGCATTTATAGCCTATTATCATTGTGTCGTCTCCTCTATTGTTGCTTAGTCACTTGATATTGACTTGTAATCAGCATAATTGTTCCGTGCACATTTATATAGATTGTTTGTGTTTGCATCATATATTTATTTCATAGTTAAAAGAAATTTTATATATTTAGTTTTTTCTTTGTTCTAGGAGAAGAAGGTTGAAAATGTGTTTGTCTTGAACAGGCAGGATTCTCTTTGTATAATTATATGTTTGCCCTAAAAAAATATGTAAGTTATCCTCACACTTGTTCTAGTTATCATTTACTAGTATACATACCAAATACATAATTAATAATAATAATAATAATAGTAATAATACTACTACCGTAATAATTAATAATACTAATAATTAAAATGAAGAGCAATTTTTTTTTTTTTTTTACAATGTTTCGTCATAGCATGCGGAAATATATACTAGTTACTACTGTACGGTATATACCTGCTATATTCTATCGGTTTGCTGACAATTATGATGGTAGACGTAATGTTATAATTGTATCTATTCTCACCTTTACCTTGTTCATCTAATTGTTTTTTCATCTCATTTGTTCTACTTTGTAAAGCAAATTGAGCCCAAATCAGGAAAGTAGCTTCAATGTCGATATATATATATATATTAATTACATATAGGATACACCAGTGAATAATGCTACTACTCATTGAATGGTAGTGACTTAAAAGTGCTGATAAATAAACTGACTATGGAGTAACAATATTCAGTAATTCAAAACTCAACTAACAATGCACTGAAGTAGTTAATAAAACAAACACAATTATTGACTTCATTGGAAGATCTTTTGCATAAACAGCCGAAAAATGTATTCTCACTTCATAATTATAATTCTGTGGTTCGCCCCCATCTGAAATACTGTACAATTTTGGTGTCTATATTATGAGAGGGACATAGATAAACTGAATAGAATACAGCAAAGATTAACAAATATGATTCATAGCCTATGAAATAAGTTACATGAAGGGCGTCTACTGTAAAAGAGTTAAGTATGTTTTGTTTAACAAAGCGCAGGCTAGGAGGGAACCTATTTCGGGACTTCGGTGAGACTTTTTCTATTGCACTAGACATATCGAAAGCTTTCGATAGAGTCTGGCACAAATCTTTAATTTCTAAACTACCCTCCTTCGGTTTCTATCCCTCCATCTGTGCCTTTGTCTCTAATTTCCTTTCCGGCCGTTCCATAGCCGCGGTTGTGGACGGCCATTGTTCACTTCCTCACCTTATAAACTCTGGTGTTCCTCAGGGCTCTGTCCTATCTCCTATTCTCTTTCTAATTTTTATAAATTATCTCCTTAACTGTACCTTAATTCCCATCCATTCATACGCAGACGACTCAACCTTACACTACTCCATTAGTTTTTCAGAACGCCCCAGCCAGCAATCCCTCAACGACAAACGTAATGAAGCCATAGAACTCTTAAATTCTGATCTAAATACTATCTCCAATTGGGGCAGAGAAAACCTTGTTACCTTTAATGCTTCCAAAACCCAATTTCTCCATCTATCTACCCGTCAGGATCTCCCAGCGGACTATCCCTTATTCTTCAACAATACAAATTTCAACCCTTCATCTTCTCTCAATATTTTTGGTGTCTCTTTTTCTTCTGCTCTCATTTGGAAGGACCATATTACCAGTCTTGCTAAGGCAGCCTCCCAGAAGCTGGGTGTGCTCAACCTCCTTAGGGGGTTCTTTTCCCCAGCACAGCTTCTTTCTCTGTACAGGGGCATAGTGCGTCCTTGTATTGAGTATTGTTCACATGTGTGGGGAGATTCCTCTCACACCGCTCTCCTAGACAAAGTTGAAAGGAAGGCCTTTCGTATCATTAACTCCCGTCCACTCACCAACTCTCTGCAATCTCTCTCTCTCCGCCGCAATGTTGCATCTCTCTCGCTATTCTATCGCTACTATAATAATCAGTGTTCCTCAGAGCTTTCCCAGTGCATACCACCTCCTTTACGTAGGGCACGTGGTACCCGTCTTGCAACTCAATCCCACCCCTACTCTGTGCAACTCTCTAACCCAAGAGTGAAATGTTACTCTCAAACTTTCTTCTACTCAACAGCTGAGCTCTGGAACTCTCTCCCAGAATCAGTGTTTCCCTCTTCCTATGACTTAAATTGCTTCAAACTCCGTGTGTCCAGGCATTTTAGCTCGATCGTTCCTTGATTTTGGCCCTGTCACTCTTACAACTATGGGGGAGGCACTCGCTATAGGCAGTTCTGCCTTTTGCCTCCCTCAATCACATAGAAAAAATAAATAATTTCAAATGATTAAAGGTATTGACAATATGGATGGCAACCAATATTCACAATTGATCAATCACATTATGCTAAAAGGAATGGTTATATGATAATTGGAAAGCCTTTTCACTCATATGAGGCAAAAATATTTATGTTTTAATCTAGTGGTAATCTTATGGAATGGACTACTTAGTAATGTTGTTGGGTGTAGTACCGTTAAAACTGTCAAAATTCAACTAGACCAATTCGATCTTAACCCCCGATTAACTGCGTTTATAAACGAAAAACAGCACTATATAATTTGCTTATTTTCATATAGGATATGTAGGTTAGTTACATGCAGCCTCGTAAGGAACAATATATATGTTGCAAGTTATTTTCCTTTGTACCCCTTTGTAAATCTCCTATCCCCGGCCTACCATCTGTCTGTTCATCCTTGTCATCTTATCCTCCCATTTCTTTTCTCATGTCTTATCTCCGTTCGTATCGCTCTCCCGTATTTTCGCATACGTCCTCTCCTCTTCTATGCTCGCATCTCCCTTCCTATCGCCCTCTCATATCAACTATGCTTCTCTTCTCACATTTGCTGTCCTCTTCTATTATATTTTCATCTCTTCTATGTTTTATCTTCCTCTCTCACGTCTATCTCTCCTCTCTGTCTGCCCCATAAACGAATTACCATCACTGTCAGCGGAAGTATTGGGAGCGGGCAGCGTGATGAATTTGGGAAACACCTCAACCCTAGCCGCGCCTGTTTCTACCCCTCTTTGTTTGTCTGTCTGTTTATTCTCTCTCTCTCTCTCTCTTTTAAACATTGTGATATATATAAAGGCTGGTCAAGGTGAAAACATAAATCGTAAAATATCACTACCTAAAGACCACCTTATGTTTAGTTATCATTAAATACAAACTATTTACAATCAATTAAATTTTTCTATTACATGGAATGCATGGATTTGTTCTTTTAATTTTTGCACATTAAGTTAAAAATTATTGACATTACAGCTTAAACTATACTCTCTCTCTCTCCACTTCCATTCATCAACATTCTTCACGCCAGGCCGCACAAATCAGCACCTAAATTGGCCTGAGCGTAAAATCCCCTGTGGCGAGAAGTGCGACGCTGGAGGTGGCAGATTTGTGGTCCAGTGGAATTGGTTGTGGGCATAACGGGAGGCAAATGTGGGGGACGGTGGAAGGTGTGGGGTGGGTGGAGGAGAGAGATGTGGGGTGGAGGTGGAGGGGAAAGTGAGGGAGAAGGTGACAGTGAAGCGGAAACGTGAGGGAGGAGTTGAAGGAAAGGGGTTGGGTGAAAGTTATTGATATGGAGATTAACGAAAGGGGAGTTCGGATGAGTGGGTGGGGGGGAGAAGGAGTAACAGTTGAGGGTGGAGGGTGTAGAAGATGTGGTCGGATATGGAGATGGTGGTGGAGTCGGTGGGTGGGGAGATGTAGACGAAACAAAATGTGAGGGTAAAGGTAGGAAGGGGGGGGGGGGGTGTAATGATGAACAGCTAGAGGTGGAGGTGAGGGTGGATATGAAGGAGCAGGTGCAGGGGGGAAGGGTGAAGGTGGGTGAGGAGATAAGGGAAGTGGAGGAGGTGAGAGTACACTGACGAAGCGAGGGAGAATATGAGAATGGAGGTAAATATGGATGTGTGAGTAGGTGAAGGAGAGAGAAAATAACAAAGAGGGATTGTTTTCGATGTTGGTGGTTTGACATTGGTGGAGGTAATTTGACTGTAGTGAAGGCTAATGCGCATTCATTTAATTTTGCTACGCTATTTCCATGTTAAAGATTTTGAACTAATAAGAAGAATGCTAATGATGATGGTAGTGGGGGTAGGGGTTTTGATAGAGAGAAAGTAAGGTGATAGTGGTGGTAAACATTTTAGTGATATGTATTAAGAATAGAAAGCGATGATAAAAGGCAAAATTCGCAAACTTATGATGATCATAATTATATGAGTAGCCTATGTACAGTACATAAATTAATCCAATTTGTAATGCCCTCGCAAAAATCCCGCCACTCTGCTACCCGAGTTGACGTTTGGGATAGTGTAAAATAGTTATGATGGTGAAGTCTAAGAAACCCATCACGTGATGATATCCACGAGACTATCAACCTGGTTCTTTCAAGGAGGACTAAGGTTACTATCCTATTAACGTCCGAGGTGGCAGAGTGGGTTAGCAAGCGGACCTGGGGTGACCGGACCTACTGAGGTCACTAACCACGGTTCGAGTCCCCGCTCCGGCTGGAGATTTTCGGGGGGTTAAATTCCCTTCATTCACCCGACATTTCACAATTATTATTATTTTTCGTAGTACAACTGTAAAATTAAGAGTTGGGACAAATTATATAGTATTATCTCAATCTAAGCCCTTAATTAATAAATTAATTGTTCCTGCAAATACAGTAGTTTTAAGCAAGGTACCCTAATGATTTTGTCTTAAGACAACCCGAATATTTCTGCAATATATTTGTGTTTCTCTTACGTTAATAAAACTTGAGTTCTGAAGAGGTTTGTCTCATTAGTGTTGCTCTACTGTCTGTATGTTTGGTTGTGTTGTGTTTTTTGTATTACATTTGCATCACCAATAGCTTAGCGTTGTCTCGTACTAGTATTAATTGTCTTCTTAGGAAGCTTGGTCTCATTGGTATTGCCTTGCCTTGCTTGTCCCTTTGCCGTGTGTTATTTCTCAGAGTGATATGCTACGTTGTGCTGTATTCTGGTAGTGTTCAAAGTGCAGTGATACGTTGTGTTGTATTCCTACTGCTTTCAGAGTGTTGTGCTATACTGTCCTATGACCTGGGTGTGCTTCAAAATGATGTGCTACGTTGCTTTGCGCTAGTGTTGTGTTTCTGAGTTGTTGTTGTTGTTGTTGTTCCCCAAGCTGCCTGGCTGAACAGCCCCAAGGCCCCGAGCACGGCCATAACCGAGCGCCCCCACAGAACCCTCCCTGCCGACCACAATAAAGCCTGGGTGACCGAAGCCACTCCATGGCGGGGAGCTGAGGAGGGTGCAGAAACGCCCGGGAAACCAAAGCCCCACCCAGGGCCATGTGCCCCTCAGCAATTAGGAAGAGAAAGTTGAGGGGCAAGGGAATAATGTGACGCTTTGGCTTCCAATCTTGGTAGATTGGGAGGTCAATCCACGGAAGAGACGCCGTCACTCGAGATCTAGAAGATATATAAGTAAAAGGAACAGTCAGAGTAAGCTATGGGTATGGCAGAGATCGCTCTGTTCTCACTTTGATAGACCAGCCCATCACCAATGTTTCTGAGTACTTACATTATGCTTCGATTGTCTTGTGTTTGAGAGTGTTGTGCTACGCTGTGTTGTGTGTGTATTTTATTCCAGAGAGATGTGCTACTTGGTATTGTATTTGTGTTGGGCTTCAGGGTGTTGTACTATCTTTTGCCGTGCTTGTGTTGCATAACACAGTGTTGTACTAAGTTGTGTTGTGGTCTGGTGTTGTGTTTGAGTGATGTGGTACGCTGCGCTGCTTTGGTGTTTATGTCCCAACTTGCTCATCTCTTCTGGGTTAATGAAGCTGCTGATGGAGTCATTGTTCTTAGTTAACGCTTCTGGTGCGACGTCTTTGGGGTTATTACCATAGTTTGTGTAATTATTATTGAGGCTTTTGATTGATTAGATATTTTCGAACAATATTTGTTTTAATTTGCCCCTAAACTAAGAACCACGCCTAACCAGACCCCCTTCAAACTACATATGTATATTTGTTCTAGCAATATGTTCTGACCAAAGGCCGCTTTCTCTTGAATTGCAGGTTTGCTATCACTTGCCCAGAAACAAATCGACACCTTAATGGGGTGAAGTGTCTTATAAACGCCAAACTAATTGATTGAAACGTTTTAAATCCGCAAACAAATTGAGTAAAACAGGAGTGGTCCAAAAAGACCCGCCCTGCCCCATATCGGGTTAAGGTCTTTGTATTACTGGTTCCTGAATCCCACTCAAAGTCTTCAGTAAGTTGAGAGGGTTATATTATGGTATAGTACAATCACCAGTACAAGTAATTGATACAGCCGCCAACAGAGATAACTGTTATAGTGATACTATTAAGTAAGCTTTCGTTATATCAGCTTTTATCATGCATTTAACAACAACATTTAACTATCAAAAGGTTGAGGCTGAATAATTTTCTTATCAATATATATATACTTCATTCAGCCATAGTAACATAACTAAATTATCTCTGTTACAGCTTGTTCGCGGGTGTTCAATACTCTAAGATATACGTATGGGAAGTGAGTGTTAGTGAGGGAAATAACCAAGTCTGGCATGTGTTTATAGAAGCTTTCCATCACCATATCAGATCTGTTTAATAAAATGTGTTCTACGCAGACAATGGTACGTTTATATGATATGAGTAGGGTTTTTATATTCAATATGTTTGTTGTAGTGATGTGTACGTTGTTGTCTTTGCTTTTAGTTGCTGCTGTTGAAGGTATTTTTGTAATTTCTATGGCACAGTAGTTGTTATTGTTTTTGTTCGTGCTCCAGTTGCTGTTTTTGTTATCGCTGCTCTTGTTGGCGATACTGCTTTGGTAGTTTAACACTCTTCTCCTCTCATGACATGTTTCATTTCCAGGTGACCTTGGCTGCTGTCATCACTGCTATATATCTCCCAGCAGAGGCTGGAAGAGATTGCTTTACTTTGTGAATCCAGTTATATGTCACTTGTTGAGTGTAATGTTTGAAATGCATGTTTGATGTTGCTGTACTGTTGGAGTGGCTGTTGTTGTATTTTATACCCTTAGTTGATGTGCCACATCCCGAAATTACACAAATCAATACCATCCAAAGGGGTTCAACTTTCAGCATATTCTCCACTAAACGGCTATTAAGTGATAAGGGAACTCATTGATCAAGGTAATCATATCGATAGACCATCTCCAAAACAGTAAGAAAGACATATTGTACATTTTACTTGTAGGTAAAAGCTCTTTCTGATAGTAGTGATTATCCCGCTGGCTCATGGACTGTCTACTGTTATATTTGTGTCATCGGTAATCACGGTAGTAGTATTATGAACGGAACCAGTCACTCCAGCTACTTGCTATTCTGGCCCTGATCACATTGGCTGTTTCACAATAAGGGTCACGAAGGAACAACGAAGGTTGGATTGGGTAGAAAGGTTCGGATAATGATGACAATGACAGCAGTGGCCAGGGTGACTGTGGACTATAGTCCATTCTTTCTAACCCGGTGAATTTGTACTTGGTTGCTTTGAGCTAAAACAATATTGTTAGAGTTGATTTGCTACTGGTCCTGTGAACTATATTTTCTGTGTTTGATTTTGAAACTATAAGATGCTCTGGGGACACAGTTCCAACAGTCAATCAGCTCGTAGAAGAGTTTTTGGGTTGAAAACAACTAAATTCCAACATGCCACATCAAGTGGGAGTAGTACTTGTAGTAGTAATTGTAGACGTTGATGGCACTAGGCTATGCAGTATTTTAGGTGTAGTTTTTTATGATATAGTGAGGCTAATGCACTGCTTTTAGTTTTCGTAATGATGGTATATAAGTTAGTGAGCACTAATAGCGACGCACTCAATTACATTTGTATCGAACATTCACGAGGAAACACTATGCTTTAATATATCATAGCTTAGAAACGGTCAATAACTATATGGTAGTGGAAGGGTAATGGTTGTAAATTGAAATTTAAGTTATGCTGGTGTGTGTCGATGAACTGCTTTGAGAGAGAGAAAGAGCGTTGGAGGAAAAAGATGCAATATGGTGAACAGAATCCGTTGAAGTAAGTGTCTGTGCGTATAGCATAATGTGTGTGTGTGTGTGCTACTGTAATTACTTGACAAAATTTAACAATATTGACTAATATTCAAGCATACAGTCATACAGTAACACATTTTATTTTACTAGTATCTCCAACAGGCCTGTTGAAAGAAAATGTAAGCGGCTTCGTTTTCTTCGCTCCTCTTTAATGGCGAGGCACAGTGAGAGAGAACGGGAAAGATATTGCGGTAGGGTATGGCAGACTTCACTAATTTTCGTTAATTTCTCTCTCTCTCTCTCTCTCTCTCTCTCTCTCTCTCTCCTACTCTCTCTCTCTCTCTCTCTCTCTCTCTCTCTCTCTCTCTCTCTCTCTCTCTCTCTCAACACATGCCCACACACACGTAAGTGCACACGTACACATTCAGTGATTCCACTTTCAAATTCCATTACATTGTATTTGGTCAATAATTAATAATTGCAAAAATATGATCAGAACAATCTTTATATGTGTTACTATATCTGCTTATATTTATCTTTAATTCCTTAAGTACTTAGTCTTGATATACAGGCAGATCAAAAGAATCATAAGATTGAAATTGTCTCGTTTTAAGTCAGCTTGGAGTTAAACACTTGTAGGCAATGCAACACAAATTAGGCTGAAAAATAGTGTTGTACTTCATTTGTGTGTGTGTGTGTGTGTACAATTTTTGTTTTGGGGGGAGAGGGGGGGGGGGGGTACAAAATCTAACCATCCACACAGAGTATGGCCGCTATATAAGTGGAGGGTAATTACACCAAGTCGATACTCCAATTACACCAGTTTTTATCATTTTTTTTCCGAGTTCTACCGGATCTGTATTTATAAAACCCTTTACCAAAGCTGTGTTCATACCCCCCCCCCACACTTTTTCCCATGGGTCGGGTTCTTTTTAATGGCTTATGGTCATTCATAATATTTGTTTCCGTTTTTGTGCATGGACTGGTATGATATATCTATCTATCTGTCTGTCGATCTATCTATCTGACAGCTGTCTGTCTGTTTGTCTATCTACAGTATCTAATGTGTGTGTCTTTATGTCGATCTGTCCCTGTTTGTCTATCTATCTGTATATCTATCTATCTTTCTATCTATACAAAGCATGATTGTTCTGTATTATCTTTTATGCTTTCCCCAAGCTGGCGTTTGAATTTATTTCCTTTTATGTTCTAAGCGTAGAATAAGGTATTGTTTTATAATATGTGTATTATTTATTATTAATGACATTACGTACTTATACTGTATATTTCTCCTTCCCATGACTGGAGTTTTGTTCATGGTATATATACAAAAGTCTTTCGAAAATAATATAATTGTGTAATTTCTTTAGGCGTAATGAGAGAATAGACAGAACAAGAGGAGAGGGAGTAGCAATGATGAATGGTGGTTACAAAATTACTGTCTCAAACTTATAATCTGTTGTATGCAGATGACGCAGTATCATTTGTGCTAGTTGGTGGATATATTTGTGGAAGTTATTGTGAAAGACGAGGTCTACAAGTAAATGTGAATACTTGCAAAAATGCAAACTGATGTTAATAGAAAGTGAATGAGACACTGTTTGCAATGCTATGGTTAAGGAAAAAAACATGAAGTAGGAGAAGAGTTTGTGCATCTGAGAGCCATGCTTGAGAAAAGAGAAAAATGTACAAGAGAAGTGAAAACAGAATAACATAAGGTTCGAAGAACGGTAGGCCAAGAAGAAGATAGTATGATATTGTGTCTCAGTGTGTATCAAAGCGTGGAAAGGGAATGGATGTAGCAAAATAAATAGTAAATGATAGGAATTAATAGAGGAAGTTTGTTAGGGAGAGCACATACAGGTCTCTGTACCCTTTTAAATGACGCACCTGGAGGATTTTCATCCCAGATGTTTAATGGATATTTAAAAAAAAAATAAAAAAATAAAATATATATATATAATGTATTCGTTGCAAGGTCCTTGAACGTTAACATCGGCTATATGGACATGTGGTTCACCCTACTCACCAGGTGGTCTCTGCAGAAGACAACCCTGAGTGGAGGAGGCCCAGGAGACGACCACCGAACTCATGACTGAGGCAAATCGGCCAATCATGGGCCGGGCAGATGCCTGGGCCGGTATTTATAAAAGAATTTAAACATTTCCCTAAAAGTAATTTTAACTAGTCAACAATGCATGTTCCAAACCTCCAGAGGTCATTTATATAAATATTTCGCCTCAAAATCCCCACAGGTCTCACAATATTCACATTGAACTGTGTGTTCAGAATATTCCATCCTATTTCCTAGCCACTGTCACACAAACACTTCCTGAACCTATTATCTTGCTGTCTGTGTCAGTCCTTCCTCAACCAGCTCTTACTCTTTATCAAGCAGTCTAGTACTAATCAAATTTTCTGTTGCTTGCTTTCCTTTGTAATACTTTATAAACACTGTAGTTAAACCGAACGGGCAACATAAACCGAAGGGTCTTGGCCGGGCAGTAATGGTGGTGGGCTTCTATTCACATGGTAATCAGCTCTTTGTTAGCAGAGGGACTTCAGTCTTGATTTATAAAAGAGAAGATGGGTCGGAGGGGGTGAAGTTTTTGGTCTGGGGTTAGGGAGGTGAGACGTGGAGAGAGAGAGAGAGAGAGTGTTCAAAGGCATTCCTAAGTAAAATTGGTATGGCAACAACAAGAAAGGAGATATGTTAATAAACCAGGATAGCGATGTTTGTACGTTACTCTTCGTGATCACCCCATCACGGGTAATGACCTTGGACAATACAGATCAATTGTTAGAATGTCTTGTAGTTCTTTAGTAGTGTATCATGTATTATATTGTCTGATATATTACAGCCATCATTACTATCATCAGTCAGCAAATATCTGCTCTTTCTTTTTCTGTCTCTCTCTCCCTCTCTCTCTCTCTGATTAGATCCGCTAAACGTGATTATGATGTCTCTATAGCTAAGAAGAGCACCGACAACCAAAGCATTTATATAGCTACGTAAACAACAACAGAGCAATAAAAAGCGGAATAGGCCCATTAAATAGAGATGGTCAAATGGTGACAGCTAACATAGATATTGCAAATGCACTTAACACATTTTGTTGATCTGTTTTTACAAGCGAAGTAAATAATATTACAAAACAGGAGAGGTGTGGTGGAGTGGTCTTGCCACTGGCCTGGTAATCCAATGGACCCAGGTTCGAATCCCGATATGTCAATGGGAAGATATTATTGAGATATATATATACAGTATATACTGTGTTTATATATATATATATAATATACATACACAGTACATACGTACACACACATAATTATATATACAGTAAATATTGGAACAAAACATCGTACACAGGTCAACAAAACATATACTGATGGCAACCACAGCCTGCCCTCCAAAACACGTTCTCCTATCAATACATTATACTACAAACACTCTACATACCACACTAACTTTAAAAAAAAAAAAAAAAAATTAAGTCAGTCATCAGTCTGTCCCCTGGTAACGACTCGCCAAAATGCTCTGGACCACCACCTTCTACTCTTGCTATTAATTACCGGTAATGTAATATTCGTGGCCTTTTCTCTAACTTCCAGTCTGTGAAACACCACCTCTCCTCTGCCAACCCTGATCTTCTCTTCCTCACCGAGACACAGTTGTCTGTGACTACTGACAGCAAACCCTTTTCTGTATCCTCCTACTATCTCTGATGGTGGGTGTTGCGTCTATGTACGCAACAATCTTGATTTCTCTCGTGTTCCCAACTTAGATTCTTCTGAATTCTCAACTCTCTGGCTAAAGCTTTCTTGTCACTCTCAAACTATATATTTATGCGCTGTCTATCTCTCCCCTAATTCTACTGACTATCAAAATTCTTTGACTATCTAACTTTTAAAGTGGAACAAATTCTACCTATCTCTCCTTTCGCAGAAATCTCCATCTTAGGAGATTTCTATGTTCACCACCACTAATGGCTCTCCTCTGTTTCCACTGACCAACCTGGTGAACAAGCCTACATCTTTTCTATCTTGAACGACCTAGAACAGTAAGTCCAGCAACCCACCTGTATCCCGGATCGCTTCGAGATCGGCCCAACATTCTTGCCTTATTTCTAACCTAATACCCTTCTGCTTATACTGTAAATCTGTTCTCTCCTTTGGGCTCCTCCGACCATAAACTAATATCTTATCAGGTCACCTGTCCTATCTCTCCTGTACGGCCACCCGATCCTCCCAACCAGCGGTGCTTGTGGCACTTTGGCACTGCTGACTGGGAGTCTCTTCAGCAGTACTTCTGTGATTTCCCATGTTATGACTTTTGCTTCCATGGCCGGGGACCCTCGGAGAGTGCTGAACGCATTACTGAGGTAATCCTCTCGGGCATGGAAGCATACATTCCATTTTCTTTCTCTCAGTCTAATGCAAACAAATCTTGGTTTACTCACGCTTGTTCTACTGCTGTCCGCAACAAGGAGGAAACATTCAAACGGTACCGATGTCTTAAAACTCAAGAATCTCAATTTTCCTATGTTTCTGGTCGGAATCAAGCCAAATCTGTTCTTCGACTTGCCAAACACTCTTTCATCAATTATAAATCCACTGAACTATCCAACTCTAGCTCTTCTGGCATCTAGCCCCAAACCCTCCCTAACAATTTCTCTTCCTCATCTTTCCCTCCCCTTTTTCACTCTGATGGCACAACTATCACTTCTTCCTCTGACAAAGCTGAATCCTTCGCTCAAACTTTTGCTAGAAATTCCACCTTGGATGATTCCAGTGCTATTCCCCCCTCTCCACCCCCTTCTTTCCTACTTATGCCTAATATCCTAATCTTTTCTAAAGATGTATTTTCTACCCTTTCTGGGTTTCATACTAAGAAGGCGTACGGTCCAGACGGTGTTCCTCCTGTTGTACTAAAAAACTGTGCTTCCGTGCTGACTCCCTGCCTAGGCAAACTCTTTCGACTCTGTCTCTCCTCTAACGTCTTCCCTTTTTGCTGGAAGTTTGCTCTCATTTACCCTGCCCTAAAGAAGGGTGACTGCTCTCAACCCTCCAACTATCGTACAATTGCTCTCATCTCTTGTATCTTTAAAGTTTTTTAAACTATTCTTGCTTCCAGATTTCTTATCCCATTGGCTGCGGGAGACGTTCCAGAACGCCATGGCAATTTACAGGCTTTTAAAGCCTTTTAAAGCCTGTAGAATCGAGTGCGAGGGAGCGGGAACGTGACTGGCCACACCTCCTTTCCCCAGCCAGCCGGCCACGGCACTGAGGACTTTGAGCCATGCTCTCGCGAGATATACTGTACAGCGCTGCCAAGCGCAAATGTAGTGCGACATTAGCGATAATTGCTAATTTTAGCTTAAGTTTATGGTAGCGCTGCGGGTGAAGCCCTCGAGCTACGAAGCTCGTTTTGGTGTCATTTTGAAGTTTTATTTTGTAGTTTTTGGCTGAATACATTTCATTTCATTCAGACACTTGCCCAATCAATCAAGAGTGCCTGAATGAGCCCTAATATGGCGGAAATAGGCGGAAATATGCCCGCACCGAAAGTGTTAATAATTTATCTTCTCATGATCAATTCTTAGATCGCCAGTATGGCTTCCTTAAGGGTCGCTTGATCCAGGGAGTAACATAGGTTGGGTCCAGCAAGGGTGCCCGATGTTGTCCAGAGAAGAATGGTATATTATTCCTTAGATGTTCGCAACTCAAAGGTGAGCGGAACAAAGCTAGGGCGAGCGAAAAGGACACATCAGCTCAGGGAGTTTATCAGGGCTGCCTGGCATTGCCTGTGCCTATGCCAAGGAATCTAGGGTAAGGGATCCGGCTGGTGTGGGTGTAAATCAACCTCAGTAGCAACATAACCCACTTAACCTTTAAACGGCGAAGCTATGGTAGTTCAAAGGGTACCGCCATGCAAAGGTATTTGGTTCAATTATGACTAAAAATTGTCATATATACCATATATATAACTAATACTTATCCATATGCACCTATTTTACTTTTAATATGAACATATGAACATTGAAAAGCAATAAAACAAGTGGTAACAGTAATTGGCTGGTATAAAATGTATATTTTAGCCCCGTGGTCGTAATCTGACCCGGACCGGCAAGAGAGAGAGACACCCTCCCTCTCTCTTGTCTCGCATGGCACTGAGAGTCAAGGAGAAGTCTGAGACTGGCTTAGAGGGTTGGAGAAAGACTCCTCCATCCTCCCGTCTCTCTCCCTGCCATCCTCGCGTAAAAATACTTGATAAATATCTGAAATAATAGGGAAAACAGCGGATAATTGAGGAGGGGGGAAGAGGGGGAAAAAGGGAGGGAGGAAGGAAAGGAAGAGGGGGAAAAAGGGAGGGAGGAAGGAAGGGAAGGGGGGGTCGGGACACATATGGAGGAGTGGTAGCAAGTAATGGAGGGGAATGATCTCACTTAATCACAAATTGCGTTGTTTTGAGTGCCACTGGGGTGTTTTAAATGTTTTTTTATGCTCAAGATTTATTGAGGACGGTAGCATTGCACCATAAAAACCTCAATAGAGGACGGTCGCCATTTATGGGTTAATAACGATCAGAGCAACACAAACCCTTGCTTGTTGTGGCCTTGGACACACAATGTAGAATCATACGAGTACATGCAATTAAATGGTTAATTCATTGATACAATACACATGAGCATAAAGTAAAGATAAAATACAAATAAACACACATTTTCAGAGTTAGATAGATAGATAGATAGATAGAGAG
>CM064575.1:23076470-23086470 GCA_032716605.1 Paralithodes platypus | reverse complement strand
GAGAGAGAGAGAGAGAGAGAGAGAGAGAGAGAGAGCGGAATATTTGGTATCTCCAAGACCTTGTTGAGTATTCTGTCTATTCCGTGGGGATACTCAAAGTGGAGAGAGGGAGTGTTTACTGCACTATACTCATTAAGAGTGTGCACAGTCCTCTCTACTGTTTTTTAACCGTTCTACTGTAAAACTATTTAAAACTTCTGAAGGACATTTATTTTAGGTAGAATGTTATATATAACGTATATGAGAAATAATTTCCACAAATGCGAGTACTGAACCTTTTTTGCTGAAATTCTAACTTCCATCCATGGTTAAATGTTGTATTCGTATTGAGCCTAATCAGTTGCTACAATCCACAGTGTCAAACCTATTACCGTAAGTAATTTTAAACCTTCAAAGAGTTGACCTCGTAGTTTGCGTGTTTCCTATGCAAAAACCATCTAAGGTTTTATGATCAGTTAAGAGCTATCTTCCAATTGATGGAATACGATTTGTAGCCTTAGCTGGTATTCTTTCCAATCGCTCTATATCGTTGCTGAGTGCTGGTGACCAGAAATGAACAGCATACTCCTGGAGAGGCCGTATCAGAACATTGTAAAGTGTGAAGACTTTTTCCTCTTGATATAGCCAATAAATTATGAACTCTCTTTTCTACTTTCATATACTGCTTGTAATACTTTAGGTCACTGCTAATCAAAACACCCAAATCCTTTTCCGAGTCAGTCACTTCCAGATTCCTTCCCAATGGCAAGTATTCTGACTTGGGGTTTCTTTGGCTAATATACAGTACATCACATTGCACTTTTCCGAGTTTAATAGCATCTGCCATGTCTCATACCATTCACCCAGTCTGTTAAGATCCATCCTGAGCTTTTCAACCAATTCCGGGTCCTTCACATTCACTCCAAGCTTAACCCATTGACTGCGGGAGATGTTCCAGAGCGCCATTTCAACTTACAGCAATTTACAGGCTTTTAAAGCCTCTTAAAGCCTGTAGAATCGAGTGTTAGTGAGCGGCAGCGCGGCAGGCTACCAATCCTCTTTCCAGCAAGCCGGCCGGTGCACTGAGGAGTATGAGCTATGCTCTCGCTAGATAAGCAGTGCTGCCAAAGGCAAATGTAGTGCGACATAGCGATAATTGCTCAGTATTAGCGAATGTCTATGGTAGCGCTGCGGGTGAAGCCTGCAAGCTACGAAGCTCGTTTTGGTGTCATTTTGAAGCTATTTTCTTCTAGTTTTTGGCTGAATACATTCCATTTCATTCAGACACTTGCTTAATCAATCAGGAGTGCCTGAATGAGCCCTAATATGGCGGAAATAGGCGAAAATATGCCCAAAGTGTAAGTGTTAATA
The DNA here is from genome assembly GCA_032716605.1 of Paralithodes platypus. Taxonomy (NCBI): domain Eukaryota; kingdom Metazoa; phylum Arthropoda; class Malacostraca; order Decapoda; family Lithodidae; genus Paralithodes; species Paralithodes platypus. Next base: position 23,085,120 of record CM064575.1, on the reverse strand, counting down.
TCCACAAATTTGGAGATTGCACTGAACAGATAAATATTGATGTAATTGACATGTATGATTTATAGCAGTGGGCCAAGGATATATCCCTGCGGAACTCCAAAAGTGACTGGAGTCCACTCAGAAGAAACACCATTGATTACTTCTCATTTTTGTATACCTGCGAGTTAAATTCATATCCTATTCATATAACGTAAGTACAGGATGTCTATGGCTCTACTTTTGGAATATTCACTCAGCATTTCATGGAATGATTCCAGCAAGTTGGTAAGAAATTATTGGTGACGCCTGTAACCATGTTGGGAATCTGTAATTAAGTTAGTCAACTATTTTGTCTACTAGTATCCCTTCTAAAATGTTTACTATGATAGAAGTCATAGTAATTGGCCGATATATCTTGGGACTTATGATTCCCATTTTTAAAGATAAGGATCACATTGATCAGTTTCCAGTCTTGAGGGACTCTCTTTGCAATGGGCTGCACTACTTTTTTCTCCATTCCGCCTTACTTCCTTTATAAGTGTTATATCGGTCAGTAAGAGAAATTCTCAAGACAGAAAGCAGGATAAGAGAGTAACTGCCATTTCACCTCCATGCTCTGTACCACCCCTCACCGAGAAAACGGAGAAGAAGGAAATGAGGAAAGACACTTGCCTCCACATCCCCGTCACCTCATACCTACCTGGGATTGTAGGTGAATAGATTAATATCTCTCAAGAGAAGGGACTTAACTACATGCAGCAGCAGTTTGGATCAGTCCTTCTTACACCTAAGCCACCAGCAGAAGAAGACAAAAAAAGTACCTACAATCAACCTTCCTGCCACACCTCTCACAGCCAAATGTTTAGGCAGCACGCCCATCGCAGCTACACCTAACAACTTGAACATCCCCTTCGCAGCTCACCCTTCCTCTTGTGACACGCCCTTTGCAGTCTCCTTCACTCCTACACTTGACATGCCTATCGCAGTCAAAGCCCCTTCTAGTGACATGCCATTCCCAATCACCTCCATCCATGACACACCCATCACAGTCAAAACCCCTTCTAGTGACACGCCCTTCCCAGTCACCTCCATCCTTGACACACCCATCACAGTCAAAACACCTTCTAGTGACATGCCCTTTCCAGTCACCTCCGTCCTTGACACACCCATCACAGTCAAAACACCTTCTAGTGACACGCCCTTCCCAGTCACCTCCATCCATGACACACCCATCACAGTCAAAACCCCTTCTAGTGACACGCTCTTCCCAGTCACCTCCATCCTTGACACACCCATCACAGTCAAAACACCTTCTAGTGACACGCCCTTCCCAGTCACCTCCATCCATGACACACCCATCACAGTCAAAACCCCTTCTAGTGACATGCCCTTCCCAGTCACCTCCACCCTTGACACACCCATCACAGTCAAAACACCTTCTAGTGACATGCCCTTCCCAGTCACCTCCATCCTTGACACACCCATCACAGTCAAAACACCTTCTAGTGACACACCCTTCCCAGTCACCTCCATCCTTGACACACCCATCACAGTCAAAACCCCTTCTAGTGATACGCCCTTCCCAGTCACCTCCATCCTTGACACACCCATCACAGTAGAAACACCTTCTAGTGACACACCCTTCCCAGTCACCTCCATCCTTGACACACCCATCACAGTCAAAACCCCTTCTAGTGACACGCCCTTCCCAGTCACCTTCATCCTTGACACACTCATAACAGTCAAAACACCTTCTAGTGACACGCCCTTCCCAGTCACCTCCACCCTTGACACACCCATCACAGTCAAAACACCTTCTAGTGACATGCCCTTCCCAATCACCTCCACCCTTGACACACCCATCACAGGTAAGACTTCTACCTCACTCTTCTCTCACCTGTCCTGCCCCTCACAGCCAAAAACAATGACACCCCTGTCGTAGTTGCCTCTTTCAAGCTAACATGCCCATTACATCTAGCATACACCTCTTATCACAAGAAGGCCAAGAAAGAGAAGACAAAGCATAAGAAGGGGAAGAAGGAATCCAAGGAAAACATGAAAAGAAAAACTAAAGAAATCCCCACCACGCTTAACAAGAACCATGAGAGAAAACCTTGTCTTATAACTCCTGGAAGATATTCCTTTCCCGAGAGATATATTTCTGGTTTTGGATATTGAGACCGTTCGAGAATTATTGAAAAACAACTTGGCACAAAACACACACAATTGTAAATGTAACTAGACAAAATACCATGATCTGACAATACTTCTACGGCTCCGTTTTAGTATTGGATTCGGGATATTATCTGTCTTGCTTTTCAAATTGCAACAAAACACTACAGATACCATAGAAGTTAAGTTTAGCTAGCTATACACTTGTTATTACATGCTAATGTTATTTAGGGAATGTGTGTATGTTTCCCGTGCATTCTGATTCTTCCAAGTCTTTTAATCAATTGTCGACTACCATTATATATTATGCACCGCGCCATGACTTATGATCAATATAATTACTAATAAAAACACATCAAATTCTGATATGTATAACTTGATGTTATTATTCATTCTTCATTTGGCTTGTTTACTACCGCTCAGTCACTACTGTTTCCTATTGTGGTGTTTCCATACTTCATCGATCATCAATGAGTCTATAGATACCTTGTGTTACTCTATTCAGCCTTCAACAGTTTATAATTCAGCCTTCAGAATTTATTACTGTATTCTGACTTTGTCCTTATACGAGTTATATATACAAACCCAAAATCTGTACTCTGTTCAGATTTCAGCAATTTACAGTTCAACCCTCAGCATATAATATTGTATTTCAAATTTGTTCTTATTCGACTTATATACACAAATCGCCTATTGTATGAGCCTGTACAATTATTCTATCTATCTATCTATTGCTGGAAGCCTTACTCTCCTTAATGAGGGTGGCCATACACAGAAGTCCCCCAAGTGGACCTATTCCCTGTAAGAGGGACAACCCGAGCCAGTTTACTGAAGGACTTACAGTATTGACCACTCAATTTAGGATCCGTCTGACTCCGAGGCCCTCTATGTATCTTGTTAGTACTATTTTTCTACAGTAGTGTTTGGCTAGTCCATCCATTAACCTACCTTACACTTAGATAAGCAGTACAGATTTGTATCAGGTTTACTCCCCTAGACAGGTTGCCGACCAATGCTGATGAGTCCCATCCACCCAGATTTTTATAAGGTTGTCTCCCCTAGATGGGTTGCTGACCCTAGGCTAACGAGTCCCATCCACTTATCTTCTTGAAGCCCTTAAGGTTGCTATTCAGAAGGAGATAGCCGCTGTTCCACCCGACATGACCCGTCGAGCCATGGCAGCCTTCGGAAATCGCCTCCAAGCGTGTATAAACAATGACGGCCACCATTTGGAGGATTATGAATAAAAACTATTGAATGAAGTTTCATGTGTGCAAATAATATTTTGATTATCTTTAACCATTTTTGTTTAATTTACCGGGTACCTTTGAAATGTGGGAGTTTTTTTGGGGGTCACCCTGGTACATGTTTCACTTGTCTTGAACTGTACATCTGCCTATACATGACCCTGGTACGAAGATTGTGGAGTATTGGCTGTATTTATGTAGGATTATTATGGGATTGTGTATTGTTGATATAAATGTATGGTGTTTCCCACTTCCAGCAATATCATCACAAAATATGTAAACACACAAAGTCACCTTTAAACAGTAATACAATACCTGACACCATAGATTCCGTCACTTAATTGAAATATTTTCCTTGTTATGGCTTGGGTTCTGTAACATAAAGATTATTCATTCAGCGAAAATCTTGCTCCTAAACTGCGTAGTTTTATGTTTATATGTATGTTTTTGGCAGTACTCATGTGTTTCTATTAACCTGTGATTATTTTTTTTTTTTAATGTCATAGAAGTGACGCATCTATGTATATTTCCCACTAAATACTAAGATTTACGACGAACTTTTGATATTGATTGTACCTGTCAGCGAAATATTATATCAGTAACAAATATAATATGAAATTAATGTAACCGAATTAATATAGTCACTAAATAGTTACTGTGTTATTCTATTTTCAAATACGGGAGATAGCGCCATATTAATATATTGGGGCTAAAGCCCCACCTTCCATTAGGGTTATTCAATCATATACAATATAGTTGCGTGATGTTAGCCACTAACAATTAACTAAGCTAGGTCCTCGAAACTGTAAATATCGAACTAAGCCTTCTCAATTATTTGGGGGATCCAAGTAGGGGAGAATGGGTGGGGGGCGGGGGCGTCGCTTAACGTTAACTAATAGGTAATTGGATCCTTCCTGGTACAACTGGAAGGACTATATAAGGTTTATCGAAATCCGTATATTCGTCCTCGAGATATTTTTACAACAGACACACATTCACACACACCAGTATACACAGGGGTGGAACCAATAGCTTGCTCTTCATCCTTGCGGTGCCTCGCATGGTAATACATAAGTAAACATTAATACTTCCCTCACAAACTGCCAAGCCGTCCCTCCACAACTGATATCCCAAGTACAAACTTCGCCACAAACCTAAATCACAAGTTGGCGTGCTGCTCCACAAACTAAAGAGAACACAAAACTCGTATTTCTTACTAATGAAACCATTCGTTACCATCGCCTCTTTCCTTGATATATTGCAGTCTTTTAATGCTATTGTTGCACCTGTTGTTGTTATTGTTAAATTAATTTGTTGTTACTATCATTATTATTTTGTATTATTAATAATAATATTATTACTATTATTACTATTATTATTATTATTAATATTATTATTATATGTATTATTTTGTTATTATTATTGTTGTTATTGAGCGGTCAGTTTATTTGTTATCACTAATTATCTTTTAACAAGTCAATGTACTAAGAAAGACAAATTGGATTCTCTCTCTCTCTCTCCTAAAACCGCCGCATCTACTTCTCTATCTGTGGACTCCTCGCCCCCGCCCCCCCTCTTGAATATTTCCCAGCCCTCATTACTCATCCGGAGGCACATTTTACAACACCATCGTTTGTCTTGCTTTTCCGCCTCAATGCCTGGATGTTAGATCTACCTCTTCACTCTGCTTTATTGTTAACCTCTTCAGTCAAATCTATTACTCATAACTCTTTCTGTATACAATGACGTGTTTCTACTGTTTGTTCTGGCTTCCTTTAGATATTTTGTGTTGTTTGAAAAGTATATGTTGCTGTCCAAGACTTATTGCAATAGGTGTATCTCTTTCATTCCTAGATGTACACCCTAAGCTAATCAAAATCTTCTATTAAGCCAGACTAATATGAAGATTAACATCGGAGTATCATGAAGGGTTAAAATAGTTTTATAATAGACCATAACGATATACTTGGATTATTTAAACTTGAATCTTATTAATGTATACCATTAATAAAATACATTATAATGAATTTCTTGTGCCAAAGTAAACACCTTAATTTTCACTTTGACTTTAGCGGCGAATTCTATATTTTGCCAAACTAATATCGTGAAGCGTCTTAAAATCTCCCAAAAAAAATAAGGAAACAGGAAGGTGCCAGATGAGGTTAAACAGGAAGGTGCCAGATGAGGTTAAACAGGAAGGTGCCAGCTGAGGTTAAACAGGAAGGTGCCAGATGAGGTTAAACAGGAAGGTGCCAGATGAGGTTAAACAGGAAGGTGCCAGATGAGGTTAAGAAACAGGAAGGTGCCAGATGAGGTTAAGAAACAGGAAGGTGCCAGATGAGGTTAAACAGGAAGGTGCCAGATGAGGTTAAACAGGAAGGTGCCAGATGAGGTTAAACAGGAAGGTGCCAGATGAGGTTAAACAGGAAGGTGCCAGATGAGGTTAAGAAAGGGGATAAAACTCGTATGCAAATCGACGCAGCCAGAGTATTGTCCCTAAAATATGATAAATAATAGCGTAATTAAAATACCATTAAGAATCAGGTGGAGGAGAGGGATGCGCCAGTGACCCTAAATAACGAGGATCGGCCAACCTATGCCATTTTGGTGTCACTGACGTCTTTACACTCAAATATGTCCATACCCATTATATATATTTGTCACTATGGTTATACGGGTGTTTGTATATATAATGTAGATGGTCAAACATAAATCATCACCCCGTTGTTGATAATTAAGGCACCATAATCGCGCACAAAGAACAAATTGGCGGATCTCTTTTACTACAGGATCTCTAGGTTACCCATGTCGGCTCTCTTCTGTGCCGCATAAAATATATATAAATAATCCTAATTATCCCTGCACTATCTAAGAAGAAGAAAATCTGAGAGATATTTTAGGGGAATTCATTTGGTTTAACTTTTTTGGACGCTTCATTGTACTCCACGGGATTTATCGAATCTTTATTTATGAGTCCTTCCATATATTGTTCCATTGTAATATATTATTTAAATATTAGTATACGATATTTAGGCGGTTTCTCCCGGGGAGTGCTATATTTGGGTGTTAAGGAAAAGTGGAACTCCTGTTTCCCCACCTGGTCTCCTTTGCTGATCCTTTCCGTGCCTCACTAAAACAGAGGGCAACCCCAGTTTGACCTCCTAAGGGGGGGAGGGGGAGAGGGACAGAAATACCACCATTGGCTTGGCCCCTGGTAGCAACTACTCAGAATGCTCTGGACCACTACCCTTTACTCTTACTATCAAATCCTGTAACATTCGTGGTCTTTCCTCTAACTTCCTCTTTGTGGACACCACTTCTCTTCTGCCAACCCTGATCTTCTCTTTCTTATTGGAACCCAGTTGCCTAGGGATACTGACAGCAAACCCTTCCCTATATCCTCTTGCTATATCTATCCTCGGTTTCAAGGCAAAATTATTTGGCTGTCTCACTTCTAAAGTGGAACACATTCTATCCATTTCTCTTTTCACATAAATCTCCATCTTAGTACCGGTAGATTTTAATGTTCGCCACTGCCAATGGCTCTCCTCTCATTTCACTGACCAACCTGGTGAACAAGCCTATAGCTAATACATCCTTTCAAAGGCGGGTGCCCAACCCCGAAAGGGGTTGAAATTGGGGAGCTATCCTCCCGCCAAAGGCGGCTTTCCAGGGCCTTTCCCAGCTGTTGCTGAGAGGATTGGGTTCTAGTCATGTGGTGATGGGCTGGTCTATCAGAGTGAGAACTGAGCGATCTCTGCCATACCCATACCTTACTCTTACTGTTCCTTTTACTTATATATTTTCTAGATCTCAAGTGACGGCGTCTCTTCCGTGGATTGACCTCCCAATCTACCAAGATTGGAAGCCAAAGTGTCACATTTTTCCTTTGCCCCTCAACTTTCTCTTCATAATTGCTGAGGGGCACAGGGCCCTGGGTGGGGCTTTGGTTTCCCGGGCGTTTCCTCACCCTCCTCAGCTCCCCGCCTTGGAGTGGCTTCGGTCACTCAGGCTTTATTGTGGTCGGCAGGGAGGGTTCTGTGGGGGCGCTCGGTTATGGCCTTGGCCTTGCTCGGGGCCTTGGGGCTGTTCGGCCAGGCAGCTTGGGGAACAGCAACAACAACAACATCCTTTCAATCCTAAATGATCTAGAGCAGTTAGTCCAGCACCCGCCTTGGAGGTCGGTTCAACATTCTTGATATATCTCTAACCTCTAATCCTTTTACTTGCGCTGTAAAACTTTTCTCTCTGTTTGGCTCCTCCGATCACAACCTTATCCCTATTACCTTTTATATCTCTCCAATACAGCCATCCTTATCTCCCAGCCGGTGGCGCTTGTGGCACTTTGTCGCTGTCGACTGGGAGGCTCTTCAGCAGTACTTCTTTGATTTCCCATGGAATGATTTTTGTGTCTGTGGCTGCCGACCCTTGGAGGGTGCTAATTGCATTACCGAGGCAATCCTTTCGGGCATTGATGCATATATATTCTATTTTCATTCTAGAATCTAATCTGAATGCAAGAAAATCTTGGTTTACTCACACTTGTTCTACTACTGTATTGAAGTGGCACCATCACCTTCAAACTAAAGAATCTCTGCTTTTTATGCTTCTGCCCGGAATCAAGCCAAATCTGTTCTTTGCCTCACACAAAATATTTTCATCAGTAAAAAATGCTTTACATTTTCCAACTCTAGCTCTTCCAAAGCTTTTTGGCAACCAGCCATAAACCTCTACAAAAATGTTACTTCCTCGTCTTTCCCTCCACTTTTTCACTCTGATGGTACCACTGTCATATCTTCCTCGGACAAACCTGAACTATTTGCTCAAACCTTTGCAAAAAACTCCACCTTGGATGATTCCAGTGCTATTCTTCCCTCTCCAACCTTTCTTACTCTCTCTCTTACATATGCCTAATATCATTATCTTTTCTACGGATGTATTTTCTGCCCTCTCTGGTCTTAATATTAAGAAGGCATATGGACCGGATGGTGTTCCTCCTATTGTACTCAATAACCATTTTTCCATGCTTACTCCCTGCTAGGCAAACTTTTTCGTTTCTGTCATTCCTCTAACGTCTTTCCTTCTTGCTGGAAGTTTGCCCACATTCAACCTGTCCCAAAGATTGGTGACTGCTCTCAACTCTCCAACTATCATCCATTTGCTCTCATTTCTTGCATCTCTAAAGTTTTGAAACTATCCTTAATTGAAAATGTCTTAAGCATTTGTCTTCCCATAATCTACTTTCAGATTGG
>CM064575.1:23033970-23071470 GCA_032716605.1 Paralithodes platypus | reverse complement strand
GTGTAGATTGTGTTGTTGGCGTAAGTGATTGTGTGAAATGCAGTCTTCTAGGATGTGTCCAATGGTATAGGGTGCTGTGTTACCGTACATGCCGGGCAGGTGTCGTCGACGGAGACATCCAGTCTCTTCTGATAGCTCAGAAGAGCTGGATAGAGCCTACATCTCAGCCTGACCAGGTGAATTCTGTCCTCGCGAGGAAGGGAGGATTTAGAAGGATGGATCGGGAGGTCGTGCCTGCAGCTACGTGCTGTCTATGAGTGATTGGTTGGAACGGCGAGAGAGATGAGTATGGATGTGCTTCTGGAAGGTGGTTTGGTGTGGGCAGGGAGGGAAAGAAGACAGTATTTGTGTGTGATAACGTGTGCTGGGTATTGCTTGGTGCCTGTGGGTGTGTTACCATGTAGTGTAGTGGGTGCATGTTGTTTTGTGGAGGCTGCAGCCTCCACCCTTCCTGGTTCATTGGGGTTACTGCATAATATTCAGGTCATCGTTGTTCAGTTTCCCAGGTGGAAAATAACAAATGACCACTTGTTCTAGTTTTGTATTTATTGTCAAGTAAAGAGAAGCATTGACTGAGAGGAAACTATCCGTCTTGTCCTGCTCGGGAATCGAAATTGAATTTTATGGAGTTTCAATTTCTAACTATGCAGTGGTTTGAGTGTTACACTCATATTTAGATTATACTTCAGTACCTTATACATGGAGATGTGTGGCTCATTTAGCAGACCTCTCACCTGCTTGACTAGAACACTGTAATTTAAGTGCTGGCATAAAGCCAGCAGTTGTGGCATATAGCTTAAACGGAACTGGATGTAGAAAATCACTTGAGGCCCAAGGCCAGGTAGAGTACTTCTCTTGGTCTAGTGGTGAGAGTGTTCGCCTCGTGAGCATAGGGACCCGGGTTTGAATCCTGGCCCGGTCGAGTAATAGCTCCACAAAAACATTTCGGTGGGCGATTTGTGCATCTAATGAAGTAGGCCTATAGGTGAGTTGACAAAATTGTAAATTGTCATGTAAAAATAATTGTAATGTCGGCAAAACTAGTATGGTGTCAATTTTAGGTTTCACACTGGTGGCAGCTGTACAGGGATATTTGAGGAGCTTAGTTGGGGTGATGTAAATATAGGATAATTAATTTCCACATAGTGTACTGGCTTGCAATAACTGGTCGGCTAACAGTTGCTAAGGCTAGAGCTCTCGGAATTTCTCAGGGATAATGTTGACTCAGTGACCCGGTTCGTTGGGAGGGTATGGTCTGAATGGGGTGGTTCCTGCACTGCCTCCTCGCCGTGGGTTAACCGGCAACTGACTAAATTAAGAGATGTCGCCATCAGTTGTGGCAGAGCTTAAATGGAACTGGATGCAGGAAATCACTTGACGCCAAAGCCCAAGTGGAGTACTTCTCTTGGTCTAGTGGCGAGAGTGTTCGCCTAGTGAACATTGGGACCAGGGTTTGATTCCTGGCATGGCTCAGTGGTAACCTCTCAACATTTTTGGGGGCAATTTCTGCATCTAACTAAACTTAGGTCTGCAGATAAGATTGTAAATTGTCATGTAAAATTGTTATAACGTCGGCAATAATAGTACGGTGTCAATATGAGAATTCACACTGAAGACATTATCCTGTCTTTGAGGAGGGGTTAACCACGTCTGACAGTCATTCAGTCATCAACAGTCATGCTACCGAGATGGTAAACTACAATAGGATGGCATTGTTTAAATGATATCTATATAACATTGAACAGTTTTACACAAATTAGGATATAAATTAGCCTAACACTCTGACACCCCTTGTCCTTCTTAAATTGAATAATAGCCTTTTAAAGGAAATGGACTTGGGCCATCGAACTAGAGTGGTTATAAGTACTCCCACCATCCCGCCCTCCTTTTTTGTAACAATTCAGTCAACGCACCTTGATGTCCGGCCAATTTGTAACATGAGATGGCAACATATTAATAACTCTACCTGGTGAGGGGCTGGTCTTTTTGGACCAACCATGTTTACCTCCATTAGCTTCGAAATTTAAAGACTTTCCATCTCATTAGTTTTGCGATAATAAGACGCTTCAGACCATTAAGGTGTCAATACTTTCTTGGCACACGATTACGAGGCAAACGATTACGAGCTTGCAACTTATGAAAAAACATGCCTAAAAAAATACATGCTTAGCGTGAAGGCGCTCTGGGTCGAGTATTTACTATTTATTATGTCATATTCTTATTTTAATGACTGGATCAATTACAATTTTAAATTTTAATTAATCAACATATGAAAATATCCCCCACAAACGTCTCACAAGGTAGTGTCAAGCAGTGAAAGAACAGTATACAATAAGTAGCGTGTATAAATAGTGCCACTAATCCGAGAAGCAAAATTAACCTACCATGGTTTTGATGATCTCTCTCTCTCTGTCTATCTCTCTCTCTCTATATATATGTATATATATACAGTATATATGATGTATATATATATATATATATATATATATATATATATATATATATATATATATACTGTGTGTGTGTGTATGTGTGTGTATGCTAACATAAAGTTGAGAAAGTAAACCGTTATATGGCGGATTTAAAGAAGCTGAGTTTACTCTACCTAGACTGAAAAGGTCCGCTCATATACAATGTAAATGAATAACAAATACCGGGAGTGTAACTCACTATTAAATCACCATAGAAAGGTTGTAGTTAGGTAATGTAGTTAGGTAATGTAGTTAGGTATTGATGGATGGTAGGCAACTGGCTACTTCTCGAACACTATTCGTTGTTTACATCGAAGGGACCACGAGGGCGCACCTTAACAAAAAAGGGAATAGGTTAAATACTGTTGAAGAGATTTAAATCATGATAATATGGCTTAGCTTGTCGGTCTGTCAGTCAGTTGGATGAAGTTATATGATGCTGATACTGCTAAGTCTGTAGCGAATGTCTAGCGGTAAATATCGCATCACATTTTTAATATTACGACATGGTTATATGATAATCGTCATATATTCATTCCTAAAGACTCTTAAATACTACACTTTCGTATAATAGGCCTAATTTAACTTATTAAGCTTACATACTTATTGTCAAGCTTACATACTTACGTACTGTACATACTGTAGTGTTACATACTGTATATAGGGTATGATACATAGAAAACGTATGTTATACCACTAACTATCGTGAATCCACGATGCGTTATATTACTCTTCAGTATAATTATACACAATTCGGTTATCGCATCCGTCTTCAAAGTGCCTGTACCGAATCACAATATTTCAATCCCAAAGAAAATTTTGCATTCAGCGTATCTATTTATTCAACAAGAACCGGGAAAGAGTTAGTAGAGCCTGTGAATAGCGTGATATTCGTTCCTTCTACTTCAGTGTTCCTCCATTTTCAGCCTTCCCTATTCTGCATTATATGTTTTATTAAAATTATGTTAGTTTTTGTGTTATGTCTTAATTCCAGATTCACTTATGTAGTGTGGTGAACGTTATTACTTTTTGAATATGTTTTCATTATTATATTTAATTGTCTTACCGTGGTGTGTGTGTGTGTGTGTGTGTGTGTGTGTGTGTGTGTGTGTGTGTGTGTGTGTGTGTGTGTGTGTGTGTGTGTGTGTGTGTGTGTGTGTGTGTGTGTGTGTGTGTGTGTGTGTGTGTGTGTGTGTGTGTGTGTGTGTGTGTGTGTGTGTGTGTGTGTGTGTGTGTGTGTGTGTGTGTGTGTGTGTGTGTGTGTGTGTGTGTGTGGGTGTGTGTGTGTGTGTGTGTGTGTGTGTGTGTGTGTGTGTGTGTGTGTGTGTGTGTGTGTGTGTGCGGGTTAGTGTGTGCTCAGTCCCTTCCTCCTATCACCAACAACTATTTTATCTTTTTACCTCTATCTGTGTGTTATTTTGTATATATCTTTTTATCATATTATACTTTATTTTTGGTTACCTATATTGCTATTAATGTTTCTATGATCTACATTAATGCTGTCTCCATAATCATATCTTCTGACACTCGTTTACATAACCTTCTCTACAGTTACAACAGACCTCGACCACCCATCCTCCCGTTGTCTCTGCAAAATCACCATTTCTCTAGTATAAACAGTTCATTTTGCAGTGGACTTTAATTATGACACCGCATGCAGAGATACGGTTAAATATAACCTATCGTTGAGATATTTAATGCACTAGAATTAGCGGTATATTTAGCACATTTCCATATCCATAAACTTTTGTCAGTTGACTGAATATAATTGTATTGCAAGTTTCGCTATGAAAAGCTCTAATTTCATATATGTTCACCTTTGTTGGTGGGGGTTGTTCATTCTATGTTTTGCTGTTATTTCGCCGAGGTTCGAGCCTGTATGGGCGTCATGGCGCTGTGAGACGGTAATTGCTAGTGATGAAGCATGTCGCCAGTAGTGAAGCATGAGTAGAGTGTACACGGGATGCGCTTCATGAGCCTTTTTACTTCGTGTTGTATTATCATGCTTTCCTCTCCATCCTCCTCCTCTCTATATCCATCACCAACATTTCCACCATCCTCTCTCTTCATCCCTAAATATTCTCCCATCCTATCATCATCTTTTCTAAACCTCTCTTCCTATCTCCTATTATCCTATCCTATTCTCCTATTATCCTCCACCATGCTCTACATTGTTGTCCTATCCAAATTATTCCAACACCACTACCATCTCTTCTTCATCATTCCTATCACTCCACATTCATCAATTTATTCGCCACCATCATTCATCCATTTTCTGATTACCGACATCCACACTTCACCCTCCTGTGTCCTCTCCATCAAAACTCCTTCATCCCTCAACCTTTACCATCCCTACTCCATTTTTCTTCACCATCCTCTAACTCCCTTTTACTATCCCCCATCATCCCACCTTCCCTCATCCTCCACCATCATATCCCCCCACCACCTCCTTCATCCTCTCCATCCCTGCTATGTTTATCAATGTCGGCCATTGGATCTCAAGGAGTTTATATATTTCATGTCAGCAGAACTCTCGAGGTCGATACAGAATACTTGAATACTCTGAGGGATAGGGATAGATGATCATATTCGAAAGTGGAAGGCTGGGTCGACATGAAGACTAGGATATTATTGTACTATTATTATTATATTTGTTATTATTAATAGTAGTAGTAGTAGTATAGTAGTAGTATATAGTAGTAGTAGTAGTAGTAGTAGTAGTAGTAGTGGTAGTAATAGTGGTAGTAGTAGTAACGGGTTCTTGGATCATGCTAAATCATTCGTATGTGAAACAATCAGGTGATATTTACAGTATATTACTTTTAAGTACTATATAGAAATTATTCACATGTTCTCATTTGACTAATATTTCTTTGTTCAACCACTAAATATATCAATGTGTTCATTATTAAGTACTTATTGTGCTTTGTGCAAATTAAAATCTGTATAGGTTTATTACTATGTTTAGTTATGTACGTAGTAGGTTAAATTTAATATTTACTGCTTACTAAGCAACACCGATATAAAAAAGAGAAAAGGCCAAAAATTTAAGAGTATGGATAAACATCTTCAGATATAGAAAATGGGACATTCAGAGTGCTCTCATCAATGTGATTTTTTTCTTTTGCTTTTGAGCGACTAATTTCCCAAATTGAGGCTTAGTGTGGGCGAGAGCCACCCTCATGTCATGGACCAGTCCATCTTGAAGGCAGTTCCGGGCTTTTGTTATGATCTGCAGCATAGTGGAGAATGCCTTCTCACACAAATAGGATGTTGGAAAGGGAATAATCATCTCCAGTGCTGCTCTTGCAATTCCAGGGTATGCTACCAACTGCTGACACCAGAATGTCAGACATCCCTGGTTAACCGGCAGGTCGATGAGCTCTTCCTTCAAATTGTTATTATCACTCATGTCTGCCAAGAAGGGCTGCTGAATCCATTCTGGATATGTATGATCCTTGGGAAAGTACTGTGCCATGGTGGTCTCAAGGTGCGAGAGGTGAGTAGTGATATTTTCTCCAAGCATGGGGCTAACCTTATTATCCTCCAGCTTCTCATCCAAGATTGGAAAGTTTTCCACATTCCCTCCTTGGACTAGACGCTTCGATAGGGAGATCTTCTTCTTGAAGGCTTCTACCCTCTCTGCACAAACAAGCCTATTAGCATTTGAACATTGCATAGACAAATTGAGATCATTCAAGTGATTGAAGATGTCTGTCAGATAGGAAAGAGAAAGAAGGAACATTTCGTCTTCAAAATGTTTAGCATAGTTATTGTGATCTTCTCTGAGGAACATTGCAATTTCAACATGGAGCTCGGCAATACGGGTCAGGACTCTGCCACGTGAGAGCCACCTCACTTCTGAGTGGAAGAGAAGGACTTGATGCTCCGTCCCCACCTCCTCACAAAGCAACTTGAACACTCTGTGGTTTATGGGGCGACCCCGGATGAAATATATACCCCAGCTGTATATAGAATTATAGAAAAACATAATCTCTCACCTTCGAAGGCATATAATACAGGTAGCAGACGGTTGAGCTGCTCTACCAGTACGGCTAAACATCAACACTCCTGGTGCAGTACAGGTATAGAAGGGGTCCACAAAGCATGGTGTCACAGACTTAATACCAAACGTAACCAACGTCAGGGATGTTCACAAATGTTTCGTTTTCAATCATGGTGGTAATATGTTGCTTACGTTCCTCTTTTCTTACAAGTATAACAAACATGTAATTATATTATTGTTTGCAATTTTCTTTGTTTATTCGTACAACATTTCCAGCACCCCCTAAAACTGATTTCAGCACCCCAGGTTAAGAAGCACTGATCTAATGCAAAAGAAATGTAGGTGGATTAGGTACCTGTACTGTACTTCATTTATTGCAATTATATAATTTATCGTCTTATTTATTTATTTATTCATTCATTTATTTTTTATTTTTTTCTTGACCGGAATTTGTGATTAATTGTTATTATTTTAATTCACCTCTTTCATTTATATTAAGACCTTTTAACATTTCAACCTGCATATTAGTATATCGTAACGATTTAAAGAGAAAATGTAACAAGATTTTATATTTATATGGGTATTATCTTTGTGTTCTCATTAGGCTTTGCGGATATAACAAGAATTTTTTGAAACGTTAGCTACCATAAAGCTGTCAATATGTGGTTAGCTACGCAGGTGTTTCTATTCCTTATTCAACTGCGCTACCCAAGCTCCTTACCAATTACTGCTCTCTCTCTCTCTCTCTCTCTCTCTCTCTCTCTCTCTCTCTCTCTCTCTCTCTCTCTCTCTCTCTCTCTCTCTCTCTCTCCTTTAACGTCTTCCATTCTTGCTGGAAGTTTGTTCATATTCAACCTGTCCCAAAGAAGGGTGACCACTCTCAACCCTCAAACTAACGCCGAATTGCTCTCATCTCTCGTATCTCTAAAGTTTTTTAAACTAATCTTGATTCCAAATTTCTTAAGCATTCCTCTTCTCGTAATCTACTCTCAGATCGCCAGTATGGCTTCGTTAAGGGTCGTTTTACTGGTGATCTTCTTTCATATCTTATTAAATCCAGGTCATCCTCCTTTCGGGACTTCGGTGAGACATTTTCTATTGGCTAGACATACCAACGGCCTTCGATAGAGTCTGGCACAAATCTATCGTTTCTAAACTACCCTCCTTCGGTTTCTATCCCTTCATCTGTGCCTTTTTCTCTAATTTCCTTTCCGGCCGTTCCATAGCTGCGGTTGTGGACGACTATCGCTCACTTCCTCATTCTATCAACTCCGGTGTTTCTCAGGCCTCTGTCCTATTTCCCATTTTCTTTCTAATTTTCATAAATGATCTTCTCAACTGTACCTCCAGTCCCACTTATTCATACACAGACGACTCTACTTTGCAATACTCAATTAGTTTTCCAGAATTCCCCAGCCAGCAATCCCTCAAAAAACAAATGTAATGAAGCCATAGGACACTTATCTTCTGATCTAACTACTATTTCCAATTGGGATAGAGAAAACCTTGTTTAATTTAATGCTTCTAAAACCCAATTTCTCCATCTTACTACCCGTCGGAAACTCCCAGAGGACTATCCCTTATCCTTCAACAATACAAAAATTAATCCTTCATCTTCTCTCAATATTCTCGGTGTCTCTTTTTTTGTTTGTTTTTCTTCTCTCTCTTGGAAGGACCATATTATCAGTCTTGCTAAGGCAGCTTCCCAGAAGCTGGGTGTGCTCAACCGCCTTGAGGGGTTCTTTACCCCTGCACAGCTTGTTGCTCTGTACAGGGGCACAGTGCGTCCTTGTATTCAGTATTGTTCACATAGGTTAAGCATCAGTAGTATATAATATATCGCAACTTCTTTCTTTACTATAAATTTCCCAGTAGACATTTTTATCATTCTGCTGGGGGACTAGTTTCCCCAACTATAATTTCATGCTGATCAATGGTCGTCGGAGGGAGTGGTGGGTGGGGAGCTAATCTTCTGCTTTGCTCTCCTTGCCTTCCACTTTGTAGCAAATTATATTTTAGAATTAAGTCTGGACTGCCTAGTAGGGACCGCAAGGTCTGTGCAGTCTGTGTACCTACAGTATATAACTCAATGTAACTATCTCTCTCTCTCTCTCTCTCTCTCTCTTTGTATATATATATATATATATATATATATATATATATATATATATATATATATATATATATATATATATATATATATATATATTGTAAACACATAGAATCAAAACTAAAATCGTAAATCTCTATTCATAAAAAAAAATTGTTTTATATTAATGTATTTACATTGTCTTATTCCATAAAAGTATTCGTACATATATTGTATTTTCTTTGATTACTCACATTCCCCCCCCCCCCCCTTCCCCCCAAGTGGCCATTACATAAATATTTTGTATTGCTCAGCCGAATTAGGAGGGTCCTTCCAAGACAATTTGTGCTTCAGTTCTCAGCCACCATTTGTCGTCGTTTGTATTCCTGTCAGTGTGGCTCCTATGGCCCAGCTGTGTGTGTACGTTTGTGTGTGCGTCTGTGTGTGTGATTGAGAGAGAGAGAGAGAGAGAGAGAGAGAGAGAGAGAGAGAGAGAGAGAGAGAGAGAGAGAGAGAGAGAGAGAGAGAGAGAGAGTAGAGAATGAGAGAGTACGAAAACAAGAAGGATATAGGCAAAGCTGTCTGTAACAAGTGTTAACAGTTAAAAGAGTGATAGAGAGCCCAAATCAAGTTACGTTACAGTAAAAGAAACCCTGGCCACACGGTGCTTAAAGTATTTTATGTCATAGGATGAAGGAAAGACAAATATAGGGAAATATTCAGGAGTTTACCTGTTGAGTAGAAGAAAGATTTTTTTTCAATTCTTGCGTTAGAGAGTTAACCAAAAAAAAAAAAAAAATATATATATATATAATTATATATATATATATATATATATATATATAATATTACATATAATATATATAATTATATATATACCGGTATATATATATATATTATATATATATATATATACTGTATATATATATATATATATATATATATATATATATATATATATATATATGTATATATATATATATATGTATATATATATATATAATATATATATATTATATATGCCGTATATTTTTTGTTTCTTTTTTCTATGTGATTGAGGGAGGCAAAAGGCAGAACTGCCTATAGCGAGTGCCTCCCCCATAGTTGAAAGAGTGACAGGGCCAAAATCAAGAGACGTTCGAGCCAAAATGCCTGGACACACGGAGTTTGAAGCAATTTAAGTCATAGGAAGAGGGAAAGACTGATTCTGGGAGAGAGTTCCAAAGCTCAGCTGTTGAGTAGAAGAAAGTTTGAGAGTAACGTTTCACTCTTGGGTTGGAGAGTTGCACAGAGTAGGGGTGGGATTGAGTTGCAAGACGGGTACCACGTGCCCTACGTAAAGGAGGTGGTATATACTGGGAAAGCTCTGAGGAACACTGATTATTATAGTAGCGATAGAATAGCGAGAGAGATGCAACATTGCGGCGGAGAGAGAGAGAGATTGCAGAGAGTTGGTGAGTGGACGGGAGTTAATGATGCGAAAGGTCTTCCTTTCAACTTTGTCTAGGAGAGCGGTGTGAGAGGATATATATATATATATATATATACCATCAAACCCAAAGGCAAGGTATACGAAAGGTACAAAATAACATGTTTATTGACCTGACCTGATACGCAAAATGCATTATTAATTACACAATAATACTACAGACTCAAGTCATCTGGTCCGGCATAGCCATCTGGTCTGGTTTAGTCATCTGGTCCGGCATAGCCATCTGGTCTGGCATAGCCATCTGGTCTGGTTTCCTATTTTACTCCAGCCATCTTGTCTGGTCAAGTTGGTACAGTAACATAATATTACATTCACAAAATACAGGGGTTTTCATTTAGTTAAGTTATAGCTGAATATGAAAGATATACTGTAAGGCACAAAGTTAACTGGCATATAACTTTACTTTAGTTTTAACTAAAAGGTACAGTCACGCATTTTCCTTTTGTTACTTTCTCTATATACAGTAGGTGAGTACTAGATGTGGTTGATGTATTCATACAACTGCACTTTACCATGGGTTCTTAGACTCGGCAAGTAATTATTTTTAAGTAAAGGAAGGTATAGCTAATCTCTTCGTAATTCTGGAGTATTACTTTTATCGAAACTGAAATCACTAATGCAATAGCTGTGAGATACACGTGGTCAATAGCTGTGAGATACACGTGGTCAATAGCTGTGAGATACACGTGGTCAAAGGTATTTGTGCAATTACTTGAATTTGTGAGTTTGTTGTTGTTGTTCCCCAAGCTGCCTGGCCGAGCAACCCCAAGGCCCCGAGCAATTCCAAGGCCACAACCGAGCACCCCCACAGAACCCTCCCTGACGACCACAATAAAGCCTGGGTGACCGAAGCCACTCCATGGCGGGGAGCTGAGGAGGGTGCAGAAACGCCCGGGAAACCAAAGCCCCACCCAGGGCCCTGTGCCCCTCAGCAATTATGAAGAGAAAGTTGAGGGGCAATTTGAATTTGTGAGTTCTTAGGTTCAGCAAACTATAACGATAAATCAAGGTTGAATGTGTCTAATGGTTTCATACACATGGAAATGGCATAAAGATTGTCTAGAATAATTATATCATAGAATCGGATTTTAGCGACGGGAGTCTGATTATTATTTCTCACGTATTCACGTTTTCTCTTTTAGCGATGTGTCTGTCTGCTGAGCCCGGAACCTCTCCAGGAGGTCTGGAACCTGGGAATCTTTTGCTGGAGACACCAAATGGGCCTGGATCTCTGAGCCTTCTCCTAGCCGACCTAGATGTGTGTGAGTTGTTTAATATTGGTTTATGTTTTGTTTTGTTTTGTGTTGTGTTGTGATGTGTTGTGTTGTCCCTGTTCTGGCTCTACTTCGAGTCGGCCACCCCCAGGTATTGGGTATGTGTCTGAGTATATACATACATACATACATACAACTATATTATAAAATAATATTTATTTATCTGGAAATCACTAAATATATATGTGTGTGTGCGAGCGGATGTTGGAGTGATGATCAATTATGTCTCACTATTTAATCTTCTATATTTTATCGAACCAGAATGCCCGGCTATAATATTATGAAATTAACTAGCAGTAATACAAGGATATGTGATGAGTATTTTTAGTTTTCCAGAGGGGGGGAAATTACTAGGAGGCAAGAAGGGTCTCTACAGTTTGAGACTAATTAAGTAGTTATTTTGATTTTAGTGATCTCCCTGGCGTCGGATTTTAGTGATCTCCCTGGCGTCGGATTTTAGTGATCTCCCTGGCGTCGGATTTTAGTGATCTCCCTGGCGTCGGATTTTTCTCGTGGCTTTTCTTCTAGATTCTGCTTTCTTGGTGTCCTCTCTCGTTGGACTTAGATTTTCTCTTGCAGGGTCTGCCTGTTTTCTTGGCGTGATGAACAGCTTGGAGGCTAGGTACCGGATAACTAGCAATGCATAGTATCGGACCACATGCAAGATGTTGCTGACCAGAAGAATGAGCTTTGAGCCTCAAATCTCTACTGTCTTTAGCACTTGCTGGTGTCACACCCAGCGGTTCTGTCTTAGAATCAGAATGGTTAGTCTCGTACATAGCTGGCTGACCAAAACACAGAACAGAATTGCTAGTCTCGTACTCCACCAGAAGTGACGCTTCCTGTATCATTCCACCAGATTTGGAATATGATGAACACTCCTTTATGCAATCTACTCACCAGCGCCCCGAATATTACATGGACAAATGGACCTGATAGTGCCTGACAACTCCATGCCCCCGAGGATACAACCACAATCCTCTATATATAATATGTCCTAGGATAATTTGAAGACCTGCAAGACAGTTGTTGCATATTTAGCCTTAAGTGTTTTCCATTTTATACAGCAACCCTGGACCTTCCAGTTGCCCCCATGAATATTGTAATAATACTTTGGAACCAGGCCCATGTTATAATACCTGAGTTCCAAGGCTAGAATGTGTATGTACCTCACAACAACCACTTTTCCTCTTTCCTCAATACCCCTTGTTCCCCGAGTTCATTGACACCTGAATCAAGAATAAATTAGCATAGGACCTCAGAAAATCCTGAAGAAAGTATGCAAACCATCACCTACTGACCAATCTAACCCCCTTCAGGATCAGGCTTTTTGGGAAGTGTTTAGGTCTGCCCCAGCCTCCGCCCCCCGCCCTTCGAGAGTGCCTCCTGACGTAGCACCTACCGGATTACTGAAGGGCTACCCATCTGCTGCCTAGCGCCCTGAACCGAGGACCCTTGCTCGAGCTACGTACATAGGCTTAAACCTAGGACCTCTGCTCGAATTACGTAAACAGGCCTGCACCTAGGACCCCTGTTCGAATTACGTAATCAGGCCTAAACCCAGGACCCCTGCTCAAGGAGGTAACCAGCCGTGCAAGATTGGCTACTACCCTCTACGCCGGCAGACCAGCACTCTCGTCCCCCTGCCCTCCCAAATACTTAAGTGTTTCTGTGTCTCTCTTTGTTGGTTATTGTTGTGGGGTATTGATTATGTAAATATGTGAACCGTGCTGTGCCCTGAATTAATTGTGATCTGTGCCCTAGATCACGTACCTGCGTAATAAGCCTCATCCTTCTGAACCTGTGTTATTCTGTATTAATTTTGCCTTAAATCCATGATCCTTGTTCAAGACTATTTAATTCATAACTTACACATATGTTACATATCAGTGTTATTAACATATATTCAGGCCCCCACGCTCGCAGATTTACTGACTACGTGTATGTTGATTTATTATTTGTGAATTGAATCCCCAGTATATTCCGTGATCAATCCATTTATATAATCGCTCTTTACCTAGAACCTACGCCCAATTTTCCAACGAGTGCATAGTGGAATTCCTTTAATCTTTTATTAAAAAATCGCATATGAAATATATCTTATAGACGTGCTTTTATGTTCTTGTAAATCTTGATGTTGTGATATTTCGAATACCGTGTTTAAGAATTCTTTTCCTCTGTGTTTCGTCTCACTTTCATCCACCATACACTAATTGTACCTGTGTATTTTATTCACCTCGCATCTGTTAACCCATTCAGACCCAAGTCTGATACTGCCTGTTTTAAGTATCAATGAGTAGGACTTTGTCGCCTATGTCCATGTACTAATTGTGCCTGTACATTTTATTTTACCTCTCTCTGTTAACCCGTTCAGAAGCGAGTCTGATATTGCTTTAAATATCAATGAGCTAAACTTCGTCATTAGCGCCGATTCAATTACTAAGTGTGATCTATCGATCAATACCCGTTAACCAGTTCAGATCTAACTTATTCAGATTCATTTATAACGTCCATTTCAGTCTGAGTCTATTGGAAATCAGTAGTTATTTTGCTTATCTTCGTGTGTTGTCTTAGTCGCGAATATTGAAGATTACATCTTGACATAATTAATACCATCCAGTAGATATATAAAAATCCATTTCTACTCTTATCAAATTCACGTTATTACTTTGCTTTACCTAAGAAAAATATAGAAACACGAATTCCTAAGTTTGGTTCGTTATCGTAGCATATGTTCAAGTAGTATAATTCCGTGATAAGATATAAATTCACTTTTGAGCTATTTTGATACTTCTCATTTATTATAAATAATAATCTCAGCCCTTTCCTATAGATTAAATTAACATCGCAATTCGTCTAAGTTTATAGTTGCACTAACTAGGAAAAGTATTTATCACTATCTCAGTTCTCCTGGTGACCTTCCCAGTGACCTGACCTGAGGGCAACCTCACACGGTCAGATTTAAAGGTTCAGCTGAACCATACGCGTGACTCACCTATACCCCCTGTGACAATATCTTTATAACCTCAACTCTCTACATTGTAACTCTAGGATCATTACCTAGGGTATTGAAGTCTCTTTGAAGTACGGAAGATACGGGACTCTCATTTATTATTGCATTGAAGGTTAATGATTATTCTTGTACATTATGCCCTTATGTATACTTTCCACATTATCTGATTTAATACTAGACTCTCACTTTTGAGTTATCTTGGTATTAGTAACTTGTTCTGAAGTAAGAAAAATACCTTTGCATTGTTATTATTTAGGATCTCAACTGATGATCCTCATTATTATTTCCATCCTATGTTTATACAATAAAACTTTCATATATTATGTTCTTCCATGTGTTGTTATTGAGTACTACATTGAACTATTGAATACCATTTTTACTGCATATAGAACCTATTCGGTACGTTCCTGTCAAGTATATTTAAGTCCATCAACCCAGAAGTGTATTGTTTTACGGACTGTATCAAGGGAACTAACTTATCAGAACCCGGCAAAACAATATATATATTAAATAATTAATTTTTGCAAGCGTATTGCTCTTACTCATAATGCATATATCTGTATTTTGGAGAATAGTCTGTATTTGACAAAATACGTGATTTGCTTTATTGTACTCCACCCACTGTGCTACCCACAATTCTTATTTATTCAACTAGTTATTAAGTATGATGTATGTGTATATCTTCTAAACTATTATTACCTTTATTCCACATGCGAGTACTCTTCTTATCGAAATGTTTGTTTACATGTATGCCGCACTACATTTCCACACGTAATACATAATTATAGAAAAAAGGAAAATTATTGCAGGCTGCCACGCTCATACAGTATAACGATGTATTTAATGGCAGTTAACCATAAACATTCAAACAGCATGTATAATATCTCATTCACACGTTATGTGTTATGTTCCACATTATATTCGTATTATGCTTCACACACTATTCAACTTTACACATTCGTGTGAACTTTACGTATGCTAGTATATATCATACATTATACTGAACGTTACATTTTCTACTTCGCTTCACACTCTTTACTGAGCTTCACACTTTATATAACTTCATACAATCTGTTGAAATTCATGCATCAAATTAACTTAACTCAGTTTATTAAGCTTCACACATTGTATTGAGCTTAACACATATTATTATGCCTTACATAGTACTATACTTCACACTTTGTTGTAATTCACACAATAATATACATCACACATCACTATATAATTATAACAAGATAATATTGTACTCACCAACCACCAATACAGCCAATGATGTTCATGATACTCACCTGGAAAAAAAGAAGGGGAAATCTATGTACAGTCATCCTTATTGTCTGGCATGATGATATTTGAAACATATAGGTAAGACATAATATATCATGGTATCACAAACACAAAGATAGACAAATATTTAGAACACCCGAAATAACTTTGCAGTACTTTCTACTTATAAGTCAGATGCATATATAACATTCTAATTGACTTAATTTACAATGTTGACATAACATTTATTTTTTTATTTTCTGTAAAGTATTGATTTGTTATTGAAATTGCTGTATTGATTTGTGTAGTTGCTTAATGGCGCAACGAAGTAGACTAGCACTATATCCAGCGGTAAATAACCGCTTCACCACCACCAGGTCTGTCATATATTATAATAATACAGTTGCCTACACGCAATGAAGCAACTTGGTTGAGCCCGAGAACTTTCAGTCTTCTACTGTACTTCTCACTTCTCAGCTTGTTCTTCCTCTGTCCAATTACTCTTGTTTCCTACTTTACTCCAGACATCTGATCTGGTCTGGTTTAGCCCTGTGGTCTGGTTTCCTATTTTACTCCAGCCATCTGGTCTGGTCCAGCTGGTACACTACATATATACTTTTGGTTGCCCTGTTTTAGCTATATAATTATATGCATACAAAAAACCCTCCATATTAGAACTACGCAGATAAACTAAGAGCTTTACGTAGTAAAAAAAAAAAAAACACTGCTATATTCAGCTTTGAAGTGGTTTCCTTTATATGTAGGTTAACCCATTCAGTACCGGTGACTTCTCTTTTATTATGTTCTGACACCTATTAAACGATTTGTATTCAGCTTAAAAAGGGCCTCCAACAATCAACAGGTTCGAACTATCTCGCCTAACAATTTTTGATACCACAGATCCTTTATAAACTGCACAAAATCGTTTAACTATAGCTAGAATATTATTAAAAATATGTTGCCAGTACAGTACGGGTTAAACCAGAAATCTTGCACCAATCACATTCCGAGTCATTCCTCTTAACCCTTAATTGGCGGTGCCCGGCTATTGTCGAATGAAATAAATGGGGCCTATGGGCGGGGCCCGGCTATTGTCGAATGCAATTTTGAGCACGTAATGTGCTCTGAGAGAGAGCGGAGCGGTGGGAGGAGCGCAGATTACCTCCTGACCGCTAGCCACGGTGGCCGTGGAGCTACTGAGATGTACTCCTTTGTACTCCACCCTCTCACACTCGTTTCACACGTAATAATGTAAGAAAATGACCGTATTTTAGCGATTTTGCCCTTCGGTTGCATGATCGTTGCAAGACAACCAGTCATCGTAGAAGGATGGTTCGGGTGTCCTTGGAAAGCTCAATTTATGCCCTTTCTGGGATACATACTTGTATTACACTCTGGGTCTTGTTTATGCATGAAAAAGAGCACTGAAACAACTCCATTTATGGTAAAAAAAAACACTGGGCGGTACATAGAAATTACCGCCTAGGCCGCTCTTAAGGTGTTAACTTAATAATATCGTTTGGCGCTAACTACAATAGATTTTAAAGACAAATGATTGACAGGATTATACCAAATTCAAGAGACCATCACATGAACCTACATTTCTGTCTAGTATCTATGTCATGTTACTAAGTGTGAAAGCCAAGCGTTTATTGTTCAGGCATAGCAATGTACATGAAGTTGTTTTAATGTTTGTATCATTACTTTGTTTATTTTAGCAACCATCATACCTAAAATCTCATAAAGAGACACGTATGTAATTGGTTTTATCCTTAGAATTTAGTGTAATGATCACTATATACAACGGCAGTGGAACAGAAATGTATGAATATGTATTAATGGGAATACCCCCTGTTGCGCTTATTTGGGTTGAATCATGTGACCAATGGTTTGATGCTAGGCAGAGCAGCTCATCAAGGCAATTGAAAAGTTTACACTTGCCCTTCAAGGCCATCCACGATTAACAAGTGAAAAATATAAAGATTTAGCGTTACTCCGGTGATATTTAATAAGGATCTTGGATAGTCACAATGAACAGTTTCTAGTCATCAATTACACAATTTGAATAAAGTTACGGGACAACGTGAGATTCCCTATTGACATATCAACACCGTCTATTGACGAGAAGCAGCATAATATTTTCAATATACTATATCATGTTTATTGAACAAGGCACAAGATAAATGCTTGTACGTGCATTATTTTTATCATTATAAGCATAGAAGTTGTTAATGCTTAGATTATTTTTTATGCTGTACACATTGTTCGTGAAATTAATAATTGAACCGGAATATTTCTCAGAATGTTCAATTGCGTACATTGTTCTTTATTTTCTGGAATGTCTGTGGTTTTAATGTGGCAACCACGTATGTTCATCTTGTTAAATTGGTACGCAATTATGCGAACACTTGGTTACCGTTTAACTAAAAAATAATAGGCTTATCGCCACTAAGTAGTGTTGATTTCATAATCGATATATGCGTTTCTTTTCCGTCCATGCAAGTGTTGACTGACAAAGAAAGATTAGTAATAATTGGCATGCAGTTAATGCAAATGCATATATACTTACATACATATAAATTATGTATTATTAATATTGATGATATTGTTTTGATGTCATACTATTTTAAGATTTGTATGTGTACATTTTAACACCTTAAGAGCAGCCTAGGCGGTATATAATATGTAGCCACCAGCGGGGTGTTTTTACCCAAAATAGGGCTGTTTACGTGATCATTTTCATGCCTAAATAAGACCCAGAGCGTAAAACAAGTATCTATCCCTGAAAGGGCATAAACAGAGCTTTCCAATGACACCACAACGATCCTTGTATGACCGCTAGTTTTCTTGCAACAACCGCGCAACATGAGTGCAAAAAACATGTAATTCGGTACTTTCCCCATACATTTCACTATGTAGCGAGTGTGAGAGGGTGGAGGAGGGTGGGATTCATGTCAGTAGGTCCGCCGCGGTGGTCTGGAGCAGTCATACGCTCGCTACTCTCCTGCCACCACTTGTCTCTCTCTCTCAGCAACATTACGTGCTGAAATAGCCACACGACCTATGTCGCGCGCCGCCAGATAGTCCAAATTTATTTCACTCGACCTATGTCGCGCGCCGCCAATAAGGGGTTAATATCCACGCTTTTAATTGTCAGTATATACAGTATATCATTTGTTGGACCTGTGAACGATTTGAATGCATACAATTAGATCTACCATACAGCGAAACGAGAGCTCCTGACATACGCTATTTCTATCCTGTTCAGCAACATCACGCCTCTCTTGCAAAGATTTTGGCTATATTTCGCCGAATTTGCTAAGTTTGAGAAGAATTAATGGGTGTCATATGTTTAATCATGATATTTTGAATCCCTTTGATTCCTTTATATGCTGCATAAAATTTATTAATTCGCAGTGAAAAGGTTACAATAAGCAGCTATTTATGTGTATGTAGCATTTATTGCACCTGTTTGCGCTTTGGGTGCATGGAAAAGATCCACCATACATTGAAATGAAGCTTCCTGACATATGTTATTGTTAAATGATCCTCGTAATTGGTCGTCAAATGTAAATTATATTTGCTTCAATAATTATGTGCACAAAGGCCCGTGAAAATATTATACCCCACTCGTTCATAATATTTGCCCCCAGCCCCTCCCCCTCCCCCTGCCTCACATTCTATTATTTTTAACCCCGGGCAGAGTTAATGTGGTATGCAAATGGGGTCCGAATTTGGCGACTCATTAGTGATGTGAATTTTCCCCCGATGTATTTTGAAGGATGGGTAATGCTTGTTAGTGGCAGAGGAGGGTCGAATTATTAATAAACTGGTTTCTTGTCGATATTATTTAAGTGTTGTGACCGTGGGAGTTAAAACCATTGTTCCTTTATATGATTAAATAGTTTTCTATGAATTAGTCCTGCGAACTTTTTCTGTAAGGTGTTATTGTTCTATTAAAGGAATGACCAAATGAATTGCATATGCAGATATATGACTCTCTTTTAAGGTTGAAATAATCTTCATAATATACAGTATATATTATCTTGTTGAAGCTGTCGAGTTATTAATAGTTTCATAATATTTACATTGTGTATTGCTTGAAAGGAATTGCTCTAATTTGTAATGTGTTCATTGTTTAGAATAGATGTATCCTTTGAACAATAAACACATCTGTGTGTGTGTGTGTGTGTGTGTATGAGAGAGAGAGAGAGGGAGAGAGACTGAGTGAGTGTGATTGATTTGAAAGTGGTTTTTGTTATAAGATTTGAGGAGTTATGAGAATAACTAAATGTAATTAATGGGAGGAAATAAATGAAGAGGAAAACATCAAAATTATTGGACACAGTATTAAAGGGTATCTAAAGACTGGCAACATATTATTATAGCATGGTGAATATGACAACAAGAAATGAAGCTGAAAAATATACAACAATAGACAACATTATTGTTAGTAGGACCATTCTTAAAAAGATAAACAAAACAAAGTAAAAACAAGACAGGGTTTTGTGATAGTAAAGTTGATCAACCATATAACACAAATTCAGTACAAATATAGAACGGGGCAATAAAGGATGGCAGGGCAGCAGGCAGAGAATGAATTTGTGAAATAAGAGATATTGAAACCTTGCTATTAAACAGAATGCTCATAATCTAGGTATGTGGGTAACCATATGATCCCATTTCGTCTATGAGTAAATTATATACCCATTATAAAGTGGATATGTTGTATTCCTCTATCGCAGTCAATATTTTCCATACTCTGCTTTACAAAACAACAAATTATACACAGTTATACACAATATATACACAATATAAGTTTACAGTTCATCCTTGTTTTGTATATATGAGTGTGAACTAATATTACGTCGGTCTCAGATGGGGTGTGGAATGCCATAAGCTATTGATTAATGATTTGTTTGTTCAATCGCCTATGTGCATCATTATCGAAGACGAATAGGACAATACAATGATTTAGTATATCCTGAATGTTCCAGCACCTGGATTTAAAGGTTCAAATTCCAACGTGTTTAACGTTATTGATGCTTACAACGGCAGATCATGCCTAACAAATTATAGCAACTTGCATCTATCAAACAATGACTGTAGGAGAAAGAACAGGCTGAGTTGACTATACACAGAATTATTTACTATTAATTGTTAAAAATAACAACTGTCAATCCAAAGAAATATAGAAATCCGAGTATATCGATTTTCTACCCATATTTTGCTGCATAGAAATAATAGGTGTAATAATTCGATAGTTTAGACGCCTTAGTTTATTGTACCTTGCAAAGTAATATATGTAAGACGGGTTTAGACACTATAATTGTTATGTATTAAAAACGTACATATTAGCATTTTAAGCTCCTACGGTCGGTGTCATTTTACCTCTAACGTAGAGGCCAAATACTGTAGAGAAAACCTTTGCCACAAAGAAGATCCCTACGAGTGCTACAATCGGCCATTTTGTATTGGTATTTTTTCTGGCAACATTGCTGCCCATTAAGCAACATGGGCGATTAAACTTAAGATAGAGTAATAAGTTTAACAAAATGTATATACCTCTATAACTCAGAAGCAGCCAGAGAAAAATAACCAAAACAACATAACGCTAGGAAAAATGCACTGAGTTGCTGAAAAAAAAAAAAAATATATATATATATATATATATACCGGTATATATATATATATATATATATATATATATATATATATATACTGTATATATATATATATATAAAATAGATAGATATAATAATTATAATAATTACTATCATTATTATTATTATAATAATAATACAAATGCAGGGAAAAGGGAAACGCGCTGGTGTAAATTCACATTAACTCTGTCTGATCCGGCTCACTGGACGAAATATGTGGGCAACAAGTTTTAATTGGATATCATGATGAGTGTGTGTTTATAATTATCATCCCTGCACGTGTTTGTGTGGGGGTGGGGGAGGGGGCCATCATCATGTGTTGGCTCTTTATGTTAATGTGGCTTGTTTATATATGCATGGTGGTGGTGAGTGCTAATGGCGTTTTTAATCTGTGGTATATTTGATATGGTGTCAGGATACTAGGCATGGGACAACTGTGATTGTCATATATGTGTTAATCTATATTTCGATGTGGTTTATCTACATGTTTCTGACTATATGTGTGTATGTGTGCCTACTTATCTGTCTATAAGCTTATTTATTTATCTATCTACCGAATATATTTTGGTTCTGTATGTTAATGTGGCGTGTTTGTATATGCATATTTGTTGATGTGTGTTGATGGCTTTGATTGTCATTGGCTGTGGTGCCAAGAGCTGTTGGTGAAACGAGTATGATTTTATGGTTTGTGATTATCTGCCATTCTCCCTTTTCTACTTACCTAGGTCTATCAAACCAATTTTGCTATATGTCTCTCTACTGTATAATATTATGCCTGCCAATTTATGTGTCAATTTAGTTGTCTGTACGTCTATCTTTATCTCAATTTATTCTATCGATCTATCAATATCTATCAGCGTATCCATCATTTAGCTATCTGTGAAATATTTGTTGTTTGTTAAATAATGTCACGTGTTTACATATGCAGGTTTGGTGATGGGTGTCATGTGTTTGATATTTAGTCGATGCTATGTCAGGAAATTTGGATCCGAACAAGTTTGATTTACCTTACATGTGTGCATCTGCATTTTTATGTTAGGGGGGAGAGTTTTACTCTCTCTCTCTCTCTCTCTCTCTCTCTCTCTCTCTCTCCCTCTCTATCTATCTATCTATCTATCTATCTGTCTCTCTCTGTCTCTCTCAAGTGAGGAAGACAGAAGTAACATACAATCTGACTTAAGCAAAATAATGGAGTGGTCAGCAAAAGTGGTAAATGCCCTTTAATGTTGGGAAAAATATATTGCTGTAAGGTGTAAAAAACCCGAAAACAAACGTGCGGTTATCAAATGAAAGGTCAACCAAATAATAGCAAACTCTAAGGTTAAAGATCTCGAGGTTATAATATCTGAAAACCTAAACCTTCAGAGCAATGTGCGTCTGCGGCAAATAAGAGCCTTAGAATGTATCAAAATATATATTACACTTATAAACGAGAACATTATTTTGCCGTTATTTAAAAGCTTTGTTAGACTCTATCTTGAGTATGGCATTCAGCTCTGATCCCCGTATCTCAAGAAAGAAATAGAAAAACTCGAATCCGTGCAGCGTAGAACAACTAAGCTAATCCCCCCTCTGATAAACAAGCCATATTATGAAAGAATAAAGAAATTACATTTGTTTTGGCTGAAGTATAGGAGGTTTCGAGGCTAAGTCATCGAGTGTTTTATGATACTTATTAAAGGATTTGACAGGGCACATATCAGAGCACTATTTACGATTAATAACAATGCTGCAACTCGAAGTAATAAAATCAAATTAAATAGAAAAAAGGCATGGCTTGAAGTCACACAAAACTCCTTCACATACAGTGTGGTCAAACAATAGAATAGTTTACCAAGGGAGGTGGTCGATAGTAATTCAATTGATACCTTTCAAAAGAGACTGGACGATCATCTGGTTTAGATTGGATTTATAGGACAAAATCAGTGGGTATGTTAGTGTAAGTTCCCTTTCAGACTATTTTCTTTCTATCCCATATTAAAATTTTCCTTGTGGGCATTTCCTTACACATAAGGTTACACTTCATCCTAGTTTCTGGTATGGCTATTTAGCCGGAATGAGCGGAGGGTCAGGAGAGAGCCTTCTACTTTGCTGTGCTTTCCTTCCACTATAAACTGTCCCTGTCTCTAGTACTATTAAGCCACGATAACCTAGCAGATACCGCAAGATCTGTGTGGTCTCTCCCTCTCTCTCTATGGAATGGACTACCTAGTAATATTCATTGGGCGTAATGCTGTACAAATATCAAAATCCGACTATATAAATTTCTCATTCTTAACACCCGATTGACAGCGTTTACAAACGAATAAGAACATAAGAACATAAGAAAATGTGAGTCTGCAGAAAGCCGATTGGCCTAAGCAAGGCAGATCCCTGTCCCACACAACCCCAATTACAAAGCCCAATTATAGGCTCAACACTCTAATTCCCTGAGGATCATCTTACCAAAACGGTTAGAGATTAACACAGGATTACGGGGGTCTGCAGAGCGCTGATTGGCCCAACCCGGCTGATCCCCCTTCACATCCAACCCTTCTTGTCTATATGCTTATCCAATTTTATAGGGGAGACTCCAGGATGATTTTTATCTCAGTTTCTATAAGAGACTCATTGCTGGCCTTGTGCTACATGTACCGTCATGGTGTAACGTTGACTCGATGAGAAAATCAGCTCTCTATGTACGTGCGCGCGCGCGTGAGCGCAGAATTTCACAAAAAAGTATTAACTCACTGAAGTTTTTCCAAATTTCCCCCAATTTTGGCATGGCATATCCTACCAGCATCCCCTACAAAGTAGCGTCAGCTTTCTCCCCTATAAATAATAGAAGGTGGTGAGAAAAAAATATTTTATACCATTAGTACCAGCTTCCAGAAGCACATCCATACTCATATTCACGCCGTTCCATCCAATAGACAACACACAGTTGCAGGCACGACCTTCCGAAATCTATCCTTCTGAATCCTCCCTTCCTCGCGAGAACAGAGCCCACCTGGACAGGCTGAGATGTGTGCACCATCCATCTCTTCTGAGCTACCAGAAGAGACTGGATATCTCTGTCGTCGACACCTGCCCAGGATGCAACTCGGCACCCCATACTATTAAACACATCATACAAGACTGCATTCTACACAATCACTTACGCCAACAACATTATCTACACTCCTTGAGAACCCTGTGGAGAAGCCTGATTGTGGCCGTGGCCTTCCTAAGGAACTCAGGAATGTTCGGCCAGGAAGCTTAGGGAACAACAACAACAACTATGTACATTGTACACCCAATAGTAGCATATGATGGGTACTCACAAGAATCAACTACCAAGATAGTGACACACCAAAAACGTGGAGGATATCAGGCTTCAGCTTGGGTCAAAATACCATTGATGATGGAAAATAAGTCATTCTTGAGCAATAAATCAAACAAGCAAGATTTCATTAAAATGCTGTCTGATGAGATGAGGACAAGAGATATAGCCACGCTTCGCACAGAAGATGATGCTGATCTGTTGATTGTCCAGACAGCTGTGAACATGGCCATGTAGAAGACAATATTTGTAATTGCAGAGGACACTGACATCCTTGTGCTGCTGTGTCACTACCATAAATCAGGTACTAGTTTGTACATGAAGTCAGAGAAGAGCACAATAAAGAGACCACTGTGGAACATAGAGACAACTTTTACTACATTAGAGAAGAGATTATGTGCAAACCTGCACAGAAGAGATTATGTGCAAACCTGCACATGCTCTGTGTGGCTGCGACACCACATCTGGCCTCCATGGGATCGGTAAAGGTTGTGTGTTAAGTTATAAATCTGGGGCAAGAGCACTGGTATGCGTGTACGGTAGAGAGGAGGTAGCTTTGGACATTTACGCAGAAAGAAGTTTGGCAACAAGATGTAGACATTCAAAGACTACCACCTACTGAAGATGCTGCTAAACATCATTTATACAGAGTCTACTTACAGACTCAGGTATGGATGGGGAACACAGAATTAACACCTGAAGATTGGGGATGGAAGGTCCAGTGTGGATGTTTAGTGCTAAAGACAATGGACAGCAAGCCAGTCCCTGAGATGTTGTCAACAATTATACAGTGTAAGTGCAAGGCATATTGTGACACAAAGATCTGTTCATGTAAGAAAAAGGAGTTGCTTTGCACCGTCTGCTATGGACTATGTACAAACATTCCATTAGATGAGTTTGAGTACTGAAAACCTATGCAGTATTCATCAAATATTGATATTACATAAATAGATAATACATTGATAGACATAAATAAATACAACTGTCTGAATATCTTAATTAGAATTAATTTTACTATAATTGTTTGTCATTGTACTACGTGGCAATTGTTATATAATTAGTATGTGTCAATTTATACTATAATTTTCTATGCTGACCTTTTACCCAGCTGTGCAGAGAGGTAAATTCTCTATCTATTTATCTATTGCCGAACGCCTTAATCCCTTTAATGAGGGTGGCCATACACAGAAGGCCCCCAAGTGGACCTATCCCCTGTAAGAGGGACAACCCATGCCAGTTAACTGAAGGACTTACAGGATTGCTCACTCAATTTAGGAACCGTCCGACCTCGAGGCCCTCTATGTATCTTTTTAGCACAATTTTTCTACAGTGGTGTTCGGCTAGTCCATCCACTAACCTGCTTAACCATTATGTATGCAGTCCGGATTTGTATCAGGTTTACTCCCCTAGACAGGTTGCCGACCAAGGTTGACGAGTCCCATCCACCCAGATTTGTATAAGGTTGTCTCCCCTAGATGGGTTGCCGACCAAGGCTAACGAGTCCCATCCAATTGAACCTCAGACTATGATATTTAGATTCCTCAGGTAATGTTTGTTTACTCCTAATATAGTTATAGGGCTGAGAATACTTTGAGAGATAATTAAACTAAAAATTCGAACTTAACCACCATTACATAATATTATATGCAAATTAAGCAACTTCTGGGTCGAAACTCTTTTCCCATTTTGGATATGTCATCCAGTACTATCTGATAAACAAGAATCAGCAATAAAACAAACTTTTGCAATTTGTTTGACTGACAAGTCTAAATCTGCTCAACTATTAGGAAGGGAAGAGGATGTGTAGACCAGATTTTTGCCTTGAAATGTGTTGTGGAGAAATATCAGAAGGGGCAGAAGTTGTATGCTGCCTTTATGGACTTGGAGACATACAGTAGTTGATAGAAAAGGTCTGTGAAATTACTGAGAATAAACGGAGTAGATGGCAAGTTGCTGAAATTCGTGAAGAGCATGTATGAGAGTGCAAAGGCATCAGTACATGTGGAGAATGAACAGAGCGAGTTCTTTGATCTAAATGTTGGGATAGATCAAGTGAGGGGAGGTTTTTAGTTGATTCCATAGACTTTCATCAAGCTTAAAATTACTCCCCCTTGACCGCCTTTCAAGATAAATTTGTACATTTTTCGGTATAAACATTTCCCGGCCGAAGGCTGGTTCCCCTTAAATTACAGGCTCGCTATCGCTCGCCAGGAAAAAATCGACACCTAAATGGCACGAATGGTCTTAAAATTGACAGAAATAAGGCGAGGGTTCTTAAAATCGCCAAACTAAAGGGGCAAGCGTCTTTAAAGCTGACAAGCAATGGGGCTAAACATGAGGGAGAAAGAGGTTCAGAAAAAAATCCTCCAGGTGGAAATCTCCCCTTAAACGTCCTTTGAATTTGGCTCTGTCACTCTTTTGGCTTTGGGGGAGACACTCGTTACAGGCAACCTGCCCTTTTATCTCCTTTGTACACATTGGACAAATATATATACCTATATACTGTACAGTATATATTATACAGTATATATAGATATACAGTATAGATAAATAGATAGATAGATGTGTGTGTGTTTTTTTTTTTTTTTTTTTGCTTTTGCTTTTGAGTGTTATGTGTTTTTATCTATGTGCATATATTGGGTATTATTAGTGTATTTATGTTCTTCCTTGCCATTACACGTTCCCTACCATATTTCCATTGCCACCAAAAGTTTTAACAAGACAAAATAATTTGCTTATAAGTTGGGTAATTGGATAGAAATAAATAAAAAATATGCAAGAGAGCAGATAGATTGATACTTAGACAGATATATAGCTAGATAGACAGATAGATAGAGTATTAGATTGACAGATAGGTGGAAAATTGACATAAACAAAAGTAAATTCATACAAACACACATACAACCCCCCCCCCTCTCTCTCTCTCATACACACACACACACGTACACACAGGCACACATACAAACACAAACTATACGCAGTAATTACAGAGAGAGAGAGAGAGAGAGAGAGAGAGAGAGAGAGAGAGAGAGAGAGAGAGAGAGAGAGAGAGAGCCCGAAAGCAGTAGAAAACGAGCGACGAAAGACCAAGACAATGGCCCACTGAGCTAGATTAATCGAACAGGACGACGATTGCGAAACGAAAGGATTAAGTTACTAGAGAGAAATAGATAGATAGATAGAGAGAGAGAGAGAGAGAGAGAAAGAGAGAGAGAGAGAGAGAGAGAGAGAGAGAGAGAGAGAGAGAGAGAGAGAGAGAGAGAGAGAGAGAGAGAGAGAGAGAGAGAGAGAGAGAGAGAGAGAGAGAGAGAGAGAGAGAGCACAAGCGAGATGGAGTGTATGTGGGGTGGGGGGGAGAGAGAGTGCACCCAGAAAAGAAGAATTTAAGTGACAAGAATAATAAATGAGGGGGTTGAAAGAGAATAAAGACCGTCCCTGAACAAGAAAAGAGGGTGAAAAATGGCGGGGAGGGGGAGGTGCAAAAGGCAACGGTAAGAAAGGAAATTGAAAGACTGGTGCATTAAAGAGAGAGAGAGAGAGAGAGAGAGAGAGAGAGAGAGAGAGAGAGAGAGAGAGAGAGAGAGAGAGAGAGAGAGAGAGAGAGAGAGAAGAGAGAGAGAGAGAGAGAGAGAGAGAGAGAGAGAGAGAGAGAGAGAGAGAGAGAGAGAGAGAGAGAGAGAGAGAGAGAGAGAGAGAGAGAGAGAGAGAGAGATGCAGAGAGAGAGAGAGAGAGAGAGAGAGAGAGGTTAAGATGACGTGCGATGCTGAACAAATAATGTTCCCACTCAAGCAAGAAAAGGATTGTCAACTTCCATCATGCAATTTGGAAATAGTGCAAGAAAGAGATTTACATACATACATTGGCCACAGAGATATCATGACCCCTGAGAGGTGGCCAGAACTTAATCTTAGTAGTAATTATTAAAAACATGTTATGCTAGCCTACTGAGCGAAGCCACTTATAAGGCTAGGAGACCAATGATATGTCGAGAAAGTGGAAAGACAGAGCAGAAACAGGTCAGATAAAGTACATTGTATAGGTTTTAGATAGGAGCAGAGTGGAGCAAATTTAAGGAGGGACAGCAAAATATGGTAAATTGTCAAGAAATTGGTCAAGCTGAGATTGTAGTTTAGTAAGAAAATCTGGAGTTTTGAGGTTTTGTGGTTAATGCTCAATGCAGACACAGTGTAGTCCATGTTGAGAAAGAGGCAATGATGGACGGTGTTGCAAAGAGATGAAAAAACGCGCTTGGAAACAAGACGAACAACCGCAATAGTCTCATCGCTGTCGATCAGTGGACAGCAATCTTGTATGCATCGGATGGTACCTGCAACATCAGACAAGTCAATCAGGTTGTCAAAAATCTCAATATCTATATGCGGGTCCTCAGCGTCCGATCTCCTTTATGGAGACAGGGAGGGTCATGGAGTTGTATGTGCGAACCGGAAATGTGGTATGTGGCCAGGTCTGTATCTGCCTGCTCAACATCATGGGGGGGCATCATTGATGTGAACAGGGGATGCGAGGATACACATAGGTGATTGCGGTAGTAGTTTCCGTGCTATTCCAGAGTTTTTATGGTATAC
The DNA here is from genome assembly GCA_032716605.1 of Paralithodes platypus. NCBI lineage: Eukaryota > Metazoa > Arthropoda > Malacostraca > Decapoda > Lithodidae > Paralithodes > Paralithodes platypus. The sequence continues at coordinate 23,042,311 of CM064575.1, read as the reverse complement.
AAGGGTCAAGGGATATTGTTTTAAATGTTGGGGGATTGGTCCGTAAGGGAGGGGCGAGACCAAGATTTGGGAACGGAAGCTAGTTTCTGTGATAGAGGTCGAGATTGGGTAACAGGATGGGATTGGTGCTGAGCTAGAGTGGGCTTGGGCTTAGCATCAGTATCAAGACCCATGCGCACAGGATCTTTCTATGGAAATTTAGTAGGTATATGAGACTTGGCAGAAGACCGGAAAGGGACTTGTTGCAATTGCGAGACGGATGGAAATCTAGGTTTACCATGAAAGGTATGAGGGGGTGAATCCATGACCGAAACATCCGTCGCAAGTGCCATGAACGTGTTGCATGAAGAAAACAGAGCTGCAGTCAATGTAGGTGTCTCGCTGTTGGTGGAGCGTGTGGACGATGCTCAACGAGTATGAGTAGGCGATTGGATAGTCGAACGTACCGGAGTATGTGCTAAGGCAGTAGAGGGCAACAGAGCAGAAGAATATGTCACAGCAGCATACCTATGCTTGGGCGCCGTCCCAGACTCTCGCACTAGGCGAGCAGCAGTTTTGTAAGGATTGCCTTTCATTGATTGTAAATTAAGTATTTCCTTTGCGCACACATAATGAGAACATCGATTATTGGAAGTGAAGTGTTGTTCGTCACAATTCGCACATGTCGGAGTAACAGAGGCACACGTGGTAGAATGATTACCATATCCAGCCTCCACTCCACAGTGTAGGCAGCGCCTTCCAGAGCGGCAACATTTGTCCGGAAAACCAAATTTCCAGCAGACGATACATTAGTGAGGGCGATGAACAAACTGCCGGACACGCAGCGACTCAGCACCTAAAGTGATAGAGAGTGGTAGGTCATGGCAATCAAAGTAGAGTTTAGCAATGTGAGGTGGTGGTCGATTGCAGTCAACATCTTTCCTGGATGATACAATGTATGTCTCGACTTTCTGTACAACTGGATTATCAAACTGCAATGCACGACAAAGACGAGGGCCTACATCCTTAAAGTCAGTCTCTTTAACAAGGACACTGTGGGGAAAGATGACTGTGCCTACGCATTGGTTTAATATGTCTTCATGGTGACCTAATAATGAGTCACTGGTGTCCAGGAGGGATAATATGGTGGACGATTGTTCCTTGTAATGAACCTCCATGATGCAAGAGGTCTCTGAGTGGTGGAACAAGGTAACAGGACACACTTCTTGGCGAATATAGATTTGAAGATCAATGTCATCATAAGGGCGGTTCTGAACTTTGAAATAATTTGGCCATCTCAGGGGCTCAAACAGTGTGTTCAGTACCTCAGGAGTGGCACGAAGTGAGCGATTAGGTCTGTGGCGAGAAAGAGATTTGGCCTCAAATGGTAAGAACGTCATGATAGAGGAAGGGGTCACATAAATGCAGGGGAACGAATTCGTTGGTGAGGGCTGAGTGAACAATGCATTGGTATCAATAACGTGAGAAGATGTACGAGCAACTCTGGTTGGTGGAAGTGGGGTGTCATGATCAGTAGTCAAAGGTCATTCAGAGTGAACCACAACCGACCCGTTAGTAAGGTTCGGTGTGATGGTGCTGGAGGAGTCCAAGGCGACCTCTTGATCAGAGACACCAAGACTAGCATTGGGTGGCGGAGGGTCAGAAACAGTAGTACAATTCTCTCCAGAGTCGTTAACCAAAGGGGCAACCTGTTCAACCTATTCAGAGGGGAATAAGCCCCTCCGAGATGGCCCACAAGCGGCCTGACAGAGAGGCAGGGATTTTGTTTTTTCACAGGGGATCAGCCACCCACCCCATTTTAAGGTGGGTCTCTGGGGTGGGGGTTTTTTTGTTTTGCAACTCGAGACCGGTTCCTTCCCCCAAAAGGCCAGGTTCGGTATGTAAAGGGTAACTGTATATAAAATTTTGATAATACTCCAGGCAAGAAGTCCCCGGCCCATATCCCCATTGCTAAAAGGGGGGTGTGCCCCCCGAAACCGAAGACATGACCAGACATGAACCTTTTTTCCGCGCGGTTTTCCCCCCTCGTGCCCACTTTTTTGGAGGGCAATAGGGATGGCCCGATAGCGAAGTGGTGTCCACGTCTGAGTAGAGGAATTTCCTTCAGCCCCCTCCTCTCCCCCTAGTATAATTCTTCCTACTCACGCACGAGGGGCAGGGTGGTTTAGCTAATCAAGTATAGTGGTTTAAATACCGGCCCCTCCCCCCTCCCGGGCGGCGAACGCTGAATGGCATATGGGCCGCCTCCACCCACGTACCCGCAATAATGGAAGGCATATAACCTGATCAACAGTCCGCCCCCGACTTCTAAAAAAAAAAAAAACTAAGGCCCCCACCAACCCCATGGGTTCCCCTGGCCTGTCCTGAAGGGTGGGTAGAAGTAAAGCGGAAAGGAAAAGGGAAGGGAAAGGAAACACCATGCACAAGTAGTTTTGAGACTAACGACCAGGGGGCCCCAACCGAAGGGCCAAGAGGGTGAAAAAAGACTAATTGGGGTTCACCCCCCACCCTCCAGCATCATACCCCAGTTACCAGCCCCTCAGCCACCCCACGACAACAAAGATCATGGTACGGGTGGTAATCCTAGTAGAGATAGCAACCCTAAGAATAAGGTAAAGTCGAAGAAAAGGCTAGCATATATGAAAAGGTCCCCTCGTCCATCCCCCCCACCCTCCATCTCCTGTTTTTTTCTGGCAAGTTTTTGCCTTTTCATGAAAAAAAAAAAAGTTTTTAAGAAGGTTGTTGTCAAAATTATATAAAAAACCTTACCAGGGTCTGTGGAAAATCTTGTGAAAGGAAATTACAGAAACTAGTTGTTTTTTAGAAAATGGGAAACGGGGAAAAATTGTCCATGTATAGACCTTCACCATTTTTTCCCATTCTCCTCTGTTCAACTGAAAGCAATGTTCATTTCTACCAGGTTCTCACATCAGTAATCGTTATTTACTCCACATTAACTTCTCTATGGTATGAGTGTAACCTTATTTGTTTAATGTGTCTATTGAGCCACTATCTATAACTTTATAAGGGAGTCACTAATTATACTGTGGGTGAAGACATTTTGAGTTGTGTCTGGGTTCGTTTTCCTGCCTACTAATTTTAGTTTGTGTTTTCTTGTGGAACTCTCTTTGACTCATAAATAGATTATTGGCTTTTACATTACTAGATCCTTTTAGAGTATTAAAACAATCAATTAGCTGCCTCCTTTTCTCCGTTTCTTTGCAAAATATATCGAGTTATCTTAATTTCTCATTGTATTGTTTATTTCTAAAGGATGGGATTAATTTCGTTGTTGTATGCTGAACGGATACGAGTTTGTCTACATTTTTAATTTAGTAGGGAAACCAAAACTTCACAGCATACGCCAGATGCAGCCTCACAAAACATTTGTATATTGGTACAACTATGTCTATGTTATGAAAATGAAAGTTTCCTTTAATGAATCCTAGCTCTCTGTTTGCTTTGTTATCTGCTGCCGTGCATTGACTTGTAGATTTTCGATTGTAGTTTATCTTTGATACGCTATTTACCTTTTCTTTGTTCTTATAGTATCGATATTTATTGTTTTGGGAGCATATTTGCAGTATCTAACTGAGAGAGAGAGAGAGAGAGAGAGAGAGAGAGAGAGAGAGAGAGGAGAGGATAGAAAGAGAGAGAGAGATAGAGAGAGAGAGAGATTTCTTATTGCTAATCTGGCGACCTCTGCAGAGAGGATGTGAGAGAGAGAGAGAAGAGGAGAGAGCGGGAGAGAGAGAGAGCAGCGAGAGTAGAGAGATAGATAGAGAGAGGAAGTTAGATTGTAGAGAGGGAGATGAGCAATAATCAATAATACATTTTTTTATTTCCACTTAAAAGGGTTATTCTGCTCATAATTACAATTACAAAGTGGACATTAAGTATTAACTTAGGTAAAACTTAGGTATACAGGTATATAAACTTAGATTGTACAGACACGTCAGATCTATAATTACAACGCAATACTGTATTTACAGTATAATATGTGCTTGGACTTACATACCTTTACACCATACACACATTCATATTTTGGTTGACTGTAACATAATTTATATGTATCTATAATTTGAAATACCCACATATATACAGTCATAAAAATATGAATAAGACTATATAAGACATCAGATTACCATAGAGAACAATGGAGCCCGATATTTAGATTATGTATTCTTTGAATAAGTTCTTTTTTTCAACTTTGATTTAAATGCATGTACGGTATTTGCCTCTTTGATATCCGATTGTAGGTGATTCCATACTTTAGGAACCCTTACAAGCCATAGCTCTGGCTCCCGAGTCAGTCTTGGTTCTGGGGACATAAAGATTGTGTCGTTGGTCTTGTATTACTATCGGTAATATTGTTAACAGTTGGGAGAGGTAGGAAGTGATGCTGGAGTAGTGGTGGGTCACGTTTTCAAAAAAATAGTTACTAACCGGTACTGGAATTAAAAGTAATTTGTTTCTTTTATGCTTAGCCATTGTAATCTTTCTTTGAAAGTGGGTGTAACGTGATCATACTTTCCTAGCTTTACCATCTGCGACTCTGTTTGCCGCGAAGTTTTGCATCCTTTGAACCTTAAGTGATTAGTGGATGCATTAAGTTCGTCCCCTAACTTCATATTACAGTAGTTCAGAATGGCTTAAATACTAGTGATTGTACAACTGCGATTCGAGTTGATTATCAGAATTTGTTTTTTCTATCTATGTATAATATGGATGTCCCCCATTACTTTTGTTGTTGTTTGGTTTATATTTTTGTCGAAGGTCATATACTGCTCCAAATGAAACACCAAGGTTTTTTTACGTGGATGGATGGTTGGATTTTGTTATCACCGAATTGAATGTTGGTGTTGCTTTGGTATTTCTTTTATATGATTTGACGTGTTTCTATATGAAGCTACACGGAGTCTTTTTGGGTGTTTCAGCAATAGACCATTTTCGTGGAATTAAGCATTTGCAATCCGTAGAGTTTCTTCACATCTAGCGATTAGATTATTTAATTCGTATTAATTGACCACTGTGAAAGGGACTGGTGTGTCCGTCAGCATATTGTGCTAGTAAGCCATTTTTTATATATTTTAGTATATCATTGACAAAAATAATGAAGAGAAATTGGGTCCTAAAATAGACCCTTGAGGGACTCCGTAAGGGTTTTTTTTGTGCTATGGAGGAAATAGTATTATTTATGCGGCACGGACTGTGTTCCTTTCACAGATGTAATCCTCGAACCAGAAAGAGTCCAATGTTATTTTGTTAGATTTTTTTTAATAAGAATATTATGGTTTTTACACTAGCCCATGCCTTAGACAAGTCACAGAGGGTTAAGAGGGGATATGTTTTTGTTGTCCATGTTGTCATAATCCGTGTCCTGTGGATAACTGTGAGTGCTGTTTCAGTCGCGACGTTTTGGGTCTGAATCCATGTTGTGAGTTTGATATAAATGTTATTGTTTTTCTCCAAGAAATTAACTAGTTGGTTTGAAGCAACGATCTTCTCGATGATTTTAGAAACAACTTGGGAGAAGAGAACTTGGGCGATAATTACTATTATTGTTAAGGTCTCCAGTTTTTTCACAATGGAGTCAACTAGCGCATGGTTCCAGGATGGAGGAATTTTACCTGTTGACTATGGATGTATTAAACTAATGGACTAAGATAATATATATTTACGTTTAAGAGAGTCTTTTATGAATTTGAGCGCTATATTATCTGAACCGAACGAATTAGTTTTGTGCGATGTTTGATGGTTAGAATAATAGTATTGGGGTCGACTGGCTCAGGACGAAATAATGTGGTATTAGTTTGAGTGAGGTGAGGAAGAGGTGTGGGTATATGGGGTTGGGGAGCGGTGTTGCCATATCTTGCGTATTGCGTATCATCGAGAGAGAGAGAGAGAGAGAGAGAGAGAAGTTGTGTGTATGTGCGTGTGTGTCTGTGTTTTTTTTTTTTTTTTTTTTTTTTTTTATATTTCAACTACTCCCTCTCGGACATAGGCTGACAGCCTGTACATTCTACCGCTCAACACGGTGAAGCCTGAGAGGTCTCGTTCCAGTCTAGGGAGTGAAACGTGAGAAGCATCCCCTCACGGCCCGAAGCTTCCCAATCTCTGAAGCTGCCCTCGGTCTCTGCGCTTCAAACCGTCTTACCACCCGTAGACCATCTGACCCTCCCTCTCCAGAAACGCCAACCTATTGAGCAATTAAACTCATTAGGCCTTGCCCCCTTGTAAGCATATTTTGAATATGGGAATATTCATACATTGCTATTTAATCAAGGGAAACAATGAGGGTAATTTTTGTTTTGGCGTTTACGGTGGGCGTTGTGGTAATGCACTGGATACAGTAGCAAATTTCATCCCAATAATATCTTCCCATTGACATATCGGGATTCGAACCCTGGGTCCATTGGATTACCAGTCCAGGTGCAAAACCACTCTCCACACAGAAACCTACCTCTCCTGCGCGAGCGAAGCGCCGCGCGTGTGTGTATGGTTTAGGGGAAGGGCCGGGGCGTGTTTATCATGCTGGAACTAAGAAAAGAAAATTGAAAAAACATGTCTGTATTAGAAATTAAAGGGAGAGAGTTGATTATAGAGAGAGTAGAGAGAAAGAATGATTATAGAGGAGAGAGAGCAGAGAGAAGAGAGAGAGAAGAGAGACAAGAGAGAGAGAGAGAGAGATAGAGAAACCCCCCCCCCCCCTCCAACAATAAAACCCTCTTATTCTCCCTTACCCACCCACCCCCTGTGATCTGACATTATGGACCCCTTCCCCCATCTGTCTCTGGGTGTTATCTCATTGGACTCTCTCTTCTCTATATATATATATATAATTTATATATATATATATATATATATACAGTATATATATATTATAATATATATTATATATATATATATATCCTATATATATATACTAAGATATATATCATTGTCCCTTGGTTTTTGTTTTCATTAGTATGGTGCCTATTTGCCTGACGAACTGTCTGATCATCAGTTTTTATATTGTTTACATTTACATTCGTAGCCTGTCCCCTCGTTCTTTTCCTCGGTGTCTCTTTGTATAATTATCGCATTATTGATATGTCCTGTCTTTCGGTCTGGTAAAAAAAGTACGGACACACTAGATAATATTATAGGTTAATAATGTTCTCGTTGATTGTCTTTGGTTATCTGTCCTTTATCTATGCATGTCTTTGTTATCTTCATATCGGTTTATCGGAGTGTTTCCCAGCAAAGTGTAATGTTTATTTCCTGTCTGCCTAATCATTTACAGTATATGTCTGTCTTAAACTAAGGTTTGATATGTGTACATCTATCTGTCTGCCTTTGCTTTTGTTGCAGGGGTTTATTTTTGGTTGTCCTCTCCGTCTGCATGGCTATTTCTCAGTCCGTCTGATAAAATTTTTTTGTTTATATGAAAAAATAAAATAAATAGAAGGATCCCCCACCCCTTCCCATTCTTAAGTCAGCCATTTTTAGATTTACAGAAGAGCGAACCATTTAACTTGCCTTACCGTACTGCATGATCCACAACATTCCAGTAATGAAATCATGTTTCCTTATATTTTTGTTCTTTCCTTTCTTTCTTTTATTTTCTTTTTTTTAGTTAAGTTACAATTACAAAATGGTGTACAATCTATCTTATTCTATGTCCGTCTGAATAGTAGGCATTTTTGTTTCTGTTTTTGTCCTGTTTAACTTACTATAATTTTACCTTTTAACGACTGGTTCTATATTGTCAGTAATAATAAATATGGTCTTCTATGTGGTCTGTCTGTTTCTCTATACCTCTGTATATCTGATTTAGTGTTTAATGCATCTTTCTTTCTATTTGTCCTTGTGTCTCTTCTATGAATGGCTGTTTCTAACTATCTACACTTGTTTCGCCCTCACCATAAAATACGTCTGTTTGACTTTTGTTCTTAATGGCTTTATAATCTATCTTTTCTCTCTCTGTTTCTTTTGTTTCCTATATGTGTAGGGTTTTCAATTTGTTTCCCTTACTGTTTGTATGTCGTCGATAGCTCTGTGATTTGTCTGCCTCTTTGCCTTTGCTTCTCTGACCTTATGTATGTCCCCCTGACTGTTTAGTTTCGTTTTTTTGAGCCTATTAATAGTCTGTTTGTCTCGCTATAAATCCCGTTGTCTACTTTATTTGGTGGGGCGTGTATGTGTTTTCCTACTCTATACACTTGTTTTTGTTTGTCTATACTTTGTTTCTCTGTCGGTCTGTATGTGAGACTGTGTTTAATTTTTGCAAGTTTTCCATGATGAGTGTGCATTTGGATATTTTTTTTCGCTTGAATGTTTTGTTACATACATATGTTTT
>CM064575.1:22967195-23032195 GCA_032716605.1 Paralithodes platypus | reverse complement strand
CGTCTGATAGTAGGCATTTTTGTTTCTGTTTTGTCTGTTTAACTTACTATAATTTTACATTTTACGACTGGTTCTATATTGTCAGTAATAATAATATTGTCTTCTATGTGTCTGTCTGTTTCTCTATACCTCTGTATATCTGATTTAGTGTTTAATGCATCTTTCTGTCTATTTGTCATTGTGTCTCTTCTATGAATGGCTGTTTCTAACTATCTAAACTTGTTTCTCCCTCACCATACGTCTGTTTGACTTTTGTTCTTAATGTCTTTATATCTATCTTTCTCTCTCTGTTTCTTTGTTTCCTATATGTGTATGTTTTCATTTGTTTCCCTTACTGTTTGTATGTCGTCGATATCTCTGTGATTTGTCTGCCTCTTTGCCTTTGCTTCTCTGACCTTATGTATGTCTGACTGTTTAGTTTCCTTTTTTTGAGCCTATGAATGTCTGTTTGTCTCGCTATATCCCTTTGTCTACTTATTTTACTGTATGTGTTTTCCTACTCTATACACTTGTTTTATTGTCTATCTTTGTTTCTCTGTCGGTCTGTATGTGAGACTGTGTTAATTTTGCAGTTTCCATGTATGAGTGTGCATTTTGATATTTTTTCGCTTGAATGTTTGTTTACATACATATGTTTTTCTCCAAATGTACATACATCTTTGTTTCTCCCACTTATATATTTGTTTCTCCTTCTCTTCTTCTTGCTCTGACTGTCTCTATGTCCACATATATTTCCCCCACTGTCTATGTAACTGTCTCTGCCTATATTCGTCTATCTATTTGTATGCTCCTGTCCCATTTTTTCCGTTCTGTCTGTATGTCTGTAATTGTCCGTTTATCCTGTTTGTACACTGCTTTGCTTGCTTTCCCCAGAATTTGTTCTTCCTACTTTGTTTTCGCTCACTGCCTCTGTGTATTTTTGTCTCTCCGGTTATTGGATTGACTGCCCCTCTCTATTTTGCTGGCAATGCAAGACTTTGAGCTCTTTGTATCTTATAATTTGCTGCTATTGTTAAGTAATGGATGTTAATACTAACTGTTTCCGCGCCCATGATATGATTTCGAAATCCAAACACAAGATAATTATTAAAGTGCCCGTGTGAAAATTACACCTCATTTCCTAACCATTTTCATAAGATGACGTCAACTATTCATTATATGCAAATCCCAAGGTGTCAAAGGGTGGAGATTATTAGGATGGCATATATGTTGTACCTATGTGTTAGTACATTACCACAAAGCTAACCATACCCACCATAAACCATTAAATAAAACCCCTGTTGTCTCCAATACAATAACATGTTATGAATATATCCCTATTCAAAATATGCTATTACTAGAAGAGACGACGAGTGGCGGTGTTACCTCAGGATATAGGACTGCACTATGCCAGGCAACAGCCAGGCACCATACGTCTGTGAAGGCAAGATTATGAACGAGGCAGGTTGGAAAACCCGTCTGTCTTGTAGTCTCATTTAATATCTAAAATACGACCCAGATTTTATCGTGGTAATCGATGAACTATAAAGGTTATGTGCCTATGTCAGAGTCAGAGGTCAGAGGTCAGAGGTTTAAATGAGAGTGCTGGGATATTCTAACTAGAACTGATTAAGCTAACGAAATTCTAGTGTACTTGTATGGGTTAGCAAAATAGATTAAACATTGTTTGAAATTAACTTCAAAATGGTCATGCCTTTTAATTAAAGGTTCTGATAAATAATTATGTGCATGTTTGTTATACTGCTGATTATGAGTGTACACACACTCTGACTGATGCATGGATAATACAAACTTTGCTATAGATTTCTTACTGTAGATGATCTAGTACATTAGTGGCCATTTATGTACCATTTAGTATTCTCCTAATTATAATTGCTCATGTATTAATTTGCTTCCTTCGCAATTCGATTATCTCTGCCTCTCTTGATTTATGATAATGTCACTCTACGAAGCAAAACGAATGTTTTCCAATGGGTGTTAATCATCATCATCAAATCTGACGCCCCGCTTCCAGAGGAAGCACCCCAAAAGGGATGGCCATGGCAGAAACTGCCTCCAGGCTCCCAGACATGCCCCCACTGACCCACTCCACAGTACCATTTCCACTAAGTGGATTATGACCATGAACACCGAAGGAGCAGACCCAGAGCAGTCCCTCACCCGGATGGCAATTCCACCACTGTGTTGCTATTTTATTTACCCCAGTGGGGCCCTGGCTAGAAGCATACCAAGCACAGGAATTTTCTGAAGATAGGAACCAGCGGTCCACTGCTCCAGAGGCAATGGGTGTTAAACATCTATATATTGATTGTTATTTACTTCTATTAATAATTTAATTTTAATTTTTTAATTTTAACTAAATATATACAGGAAGGCAAAGTTTAAACTATGAGGTTAGGCCACGAACCTTTGCGAGGAACTGTATACTCAAAAGACACAATTTCTGGGCGTGTCCGACTCATCAAATGTCTTAATGTAATACCCTGTACCCGCAAAAATCCCGCAACCACAAAACTACCCGAGTTGACGTCTGGGATAGCGTAAATTAGTCGTTGGTGGCGAAGTCTAATAAACCCACCGCGTGTATCACCACGAGACTATCACCTGGTTCTTTCAAGGAGAACTAAGGTTGCTATCCTATTGTACGTCCGTGTTAATACAGTCGGTTAGCGCGCGAGTCTGGTCAAACCTACTGAGGTCCCTAACCAGGGTTCGAAACCTTACCAGTCTGGTAAAACCTACTGAGATCCCTGACCAGGGTTCGAACCCACGCAAGGCCTGGGGATTTTCGGGAGGGTTAAACTCCCTTCACACCCAGCATTTCACTTAAATTAACTCATATTTGGTAGCAAATTATTAGGAAGACACGATTCTGTCTGAGATAGTTTTGAGACAAGTTCAGGGTTACATTTGTGCCTTAGAATATATATGAAGAGCCGGGGACAATAATTAATGTTGGAGGTTAATGGCACTTTTCGATACAAGTGAGAATCTTCAATGAACTTTCAGGATATGAAAGTACATGCAATTGAAGCCTTGAATATGAAAATATGTTACCAGCATCATCTGTATATTTTACCTTTACTCGATGTGCGTAATTATCATTATTTGTTTAATTTATTTATTTGTATGTTCACGAATATTGTCCTGAACTCTTTAATCGTAGTACAAATATCGTTACCACTTCCCCTTTTCACTATATGTATCTCTAATCCTGTTTTTTTCTGTCTATACGTATATATCTATATCTATCTGATCTAGTGACCTATATAGCTATTACTCAACTCTCTCTCTCTCTCTCTCTCATAACTCCCACCACTTCCTCATCATAACCTCCCCATACACCTTGCACTAAGCTCCCCCACCATATAGCTAACCATTGTGGCCACCATTCTCTCCACACAAGTACCTTCTCCCAACTTCCCAGTTTTATTGTACAATCATAAGCTACATTAATTATACACCCATTTGGATATTTAAACCTAGACCTGCTCAGTATTTGATGACGCATTTCTCAATAGACGATTTGTTTTGGTTTAGGAAGACATTTTGGAAGTCAAAAGATTAAGAGAGAGATATATACTGTACTTTACCTCTTTGATGCTTAGAGGGCCTTCCAAAACTGAATAGAATCGCTTATTGATGGTCTGTATGAAGTTGACAAAAGCTTCTTAATACTAAAATAGTTAAATAAGATGAATTTTGAATATTGTATGTAATTGTGTTAGCTGGTTTGGTTTCAATACAGATTGAACTAGATATATGTTTTTTACTAATATTGCTGTTATGTTCTTTGGGTTATTTTAACAAATATCATGATAGTTTGAGTAAGAGGAATAGTCATAGGCATCTAGCAGGCTCGATTGCCTTATAGGTCACTGGGATTATGAAACTGAAGGTAACTTATTATTATTATTATTATTATTATAATAATAATAATAATTATTATTATTATTATTATTAGCATTATTATTATTATAATTATTATTATTATAATTATTATTACTATTCATTTATTATTATGAATATTATTATTATCATTATAATTATCCACCATCATCATCATCACAATCTCGTAATTATTTGATTTTTTTTAACCATTTTTCTTGTGTGTATCCTTAACTCTATCTATATCCTCTTTCGTAATCATATATATTTTGTTTTCTTCAATTTGTGTTTGATTTCTTTGTATTATAAATTGACTAATTCATTATATTATCCCTAACTCATTATTGGTGGTATCGCTTTAGCATATGATATATATATCAAATAACTAATTTTCTCTCTCAGGTCTCTCATTTTCTGTCCTTTACCACAAACATGTTTTCATAGTTCTATGATTTTCCTCACAGTTCTTTGATTTTCCTCACAGTTCTATGATTTTCCTCACAGTTCTTTTCTTTTCGCCACACTTACTCTATTCTATTTCAGGTCTGTTGTTTTTTGTTCCCTTTTATTTGTCTACATACTACCACCGTCACTATAACATAATCTTTAATTATGTAATGTTCTATAAGTTTTGTATCTTGTCCAATATTTCATAGTAATACCTCCCACCCCCTTAACTTAGTTATTGTAATATTTGTCGTTACATTATAATTATGTTCTTCCATTATAATTCACTTTTTGTATATTTTCTTAGCTAAGAACTACTAATTAAGCAAGTTTATGGTTCATGCTACTCTGGTTATAAACTAAGGTTAAACATTTGCATATATTTATTTGATTACGTAGAGCTAATATAAGGATTATTAAACGGTGTAAGTTAATCGCTACCTTCATATTTAGTCGTTAGTTAAATTTTCTGAAAGGTGACAATAATCGCTTACATATTTTCATTATTTACCACATAGCAACTAATGACCATCTATTAAAACAGTATGTGCGTGTACCCCAAAATATATCATATAAATATATAATACTGTTGTTGGCATAGCTTTCGAGATAGGAGAGAACATTATTTTGCAGCCTTGAGGCTGAACATCTACACTGTTTTTCTTAACCTAGGTACAGTACAATGCTTATTCCACCATAATTACGATTTGACATGCGACCTTGAGCGACCGTGAGGTGCCTGAGTTCTCATCACAGTACATAATTATGCAGTTGCACTTGTGAGAGTACGTGAAGACAAACGTATGTGTGTGTGTGTATGTGTGTGTGTGTGTGTGTGTGTGTGTGTGTGTGTGTGTGTGTGTGTGTGTGTGTGTGTGTGTGTACCTATGTGCGTGTGTGAGTTTTTGTATGTGTGTTAGTAATAATTGCACCTGTTACCCTCATACCTCTCTCTATTGTGCCTGTAATTGTTGCCATTCTTCCCTCCGTGTCCTCAACCATTCTCTCTCACTCTCACTCTCTCTCTCTCTCTCTCTCTCTCTCTCTCTCTCTCTCTCTCTCTCTCTCTCTCTCTCTCTCTCTCTCTCTCTCTCTCTCTCTCTCTCTCTCTCTACCTCTTTCATCTACATTTTGTACGCTCCTTAATGAGTGTATTGTAATATACTGTACAATCCCTGTATATCAATCTAAATTGGATAGAGTTGGAGAGTCATATTTATTCAAAATTGTCTATTCCTTATAGCAAAAATAGACGCCCACATACACACACACACACACACACACATATATATATATATATATACATATATATATATATATATATATATATATATATACACACATACACATAAACACACACACACACACACACAATTATACACACACACATATATATATATACACACATACACACACACAAACACGCACACGCCTACTTTTTTTCAAGCACGGCATCCACTCCCATCCCGACCAATATCCCTCTCTCCCTCTTTTCCTTTACAACGTAGAAAACCCATCAGAATTGTTTGCTTTCGTGGCTACCCTGTGTTTGACAATACTGTGACTTGTGTGGCGGGGTCAGTTTCTAATACTTTGATTTTGATTTATTTGGTTTGTGAGTGTACGGGTTTGTGAGTGTACGGGTTTGTGAGTGTACGGGTTTGTGAGTGTACGGGTTTGTGAGTGTACGGGTTTGTGAGTGTACGGGTTTGTGAGTGTACGGGTTTGTGAGTGTACGGGTTTGTGAGTGTACGGGTTTGTGAGTGTACGGGTTTGTGAGTGTACGGGTTTGTGAGTGTACGGGTTTGTGAGTGTACGGGTTTGTGAGTGTACGGGTTAGTGAGTGTACGGGTTTGTGAGTGTACGAGTTTGTGAGTGTACGGGTTTGTGAGTGTACGGGTTTGTGAGTGTACGGGTTTGTGAGTGTACGGGTTTGTGAGTGTACGGGTTTGTGAGTGTACGGGTTTGTGAGTGTACGGGTTTGTGAGTGTACAGGTTTGTGAGTGTACGGGTTTGTGAGTGTACGGGTTTGTGAGTGTACGGGTTTGTGAGTGTACGAGTTTGTGAGTGTACGGGTTTGTGAGTGTACGGGTTTGTGAGTGTACGGGTTTGTGAGTGTACGGGTTTGTGAGTGTACGGGTTTGTGAGTGTACGGGTTTGTGAGTGTACGGGTTTGTGAGTGTACGGGTTTGTGAGTGTACGGGTTTGAGCTTTGTAAAAGTGTGGCTATGGGTTTGGAATAGTATACAATAAGTGTGCATGTTGGGGTGTGGGGTGTAGGGGGGGGGGGGGGGATTTCTAATAATTTTGCTTTGGTTTGTGTGGGGGGATTTTAAGGATTGTATTTTCGTCATTATTGTGTGTGTGTGTGTGTGTGTGTGTGTGTGTGTGTGTGTGTGTGTGTGTGTGTGTGTTTGTGTGTGTGTGTTTGCTCTCCTGTAAGGTGGGTTGGTAGTGCGTGTGTGAGTAAGAGTTCGTATGTGTTAAAGTTGTGTGTGTGATTATGTATTTGTTTGTTCATGGGTTGTGTGTTTGTATGGTTATAGATAAGGTGGGTGGATGAATATGTGTACGAGGGGAAAGATACTTTTTTGCAAATATTTGTGTAAGAGTAAGGTTGTTTTATGTATATATGTGTATGACATGTATACAAGTTTGTGTGGGTGAAGGTTATGCTAATTTTGTACATGTTTGTGTGTGCGTGTGTCCGTATTGTGCAATTTATTTTGAATGCATTGTTTGGCAGCATCTCAAATATTATCCTTCCTCTTTGGCTTGAAGAGAATACTCTAAAAATAGTTATTATTGAGGGAGTATTAAAGGAAGCTATATGGGTGATATGCACGGAAGTAAAGCAGTCATTGCTTGATAGTGTAGTAATTCCGGCATTGATATATGGGAGGGAAGCATGGACGTTGATGGAGAGACATAAATCAAGAGTGAGAGGGGTTGACATTAGTAACTTGAGATGTGCAAGTGGAATTACGTGGAGAGACAGACAGATGAATTGGGAAGTAGGAGAGCGTTGTGACGTGGATGTGTATATGCTGGAGAGTGTTAAAACTAACACCTAGAGATGGTTCGGTCATATGGAACCTATGGGGAGCGAAATAATGACTAAGAGAGTGTATGAGAGTGAGGTGGAAGGGCAGAGAGGAAACCAGTAAACAATGACAATTGCGGCATGTTATCATTAACCCCTTCTGTACCGCATCGTCTTTTTAGTTGTCCTCTAGCTATATTTAGACGATTTTGGGCAGTGTAAGAAGGATCTGTGGTAGTAAAAAGGGTTAAGTGAGATAGTTCGAAGCCTGTTAATTGCTGGAGGACCTTTGTAAATTAATAAAATCGTCTAATAGTAGCCAGAATAAAGTTAAAAGAACGGCTCCGGTAGAGAAGGGGTTAAGGCTAAATCAGATGGAAACAGGCGTTTCTACTAAGAACATTCGGGGATCATGAGTAATATTCATAATATACTACTAGTTGTTGATCGCTTGTGAATAAATAGTATAGATCTGTCTGTAAACTGATGACACAGGGTGGTTCCGTATTTAAATGTCCTATGTGTGCTTACTAAAACAAAACAAACATGGTAGGAAACGATGTAGAGTTGTGAAAGTGGCACAATCATTTATAGCTTTCATCTTCATAGCCCTACTTTTTTTCTTGCTGGCAAATATTTCATGCATTTTAAACATCATGCAATTGGGTCTATAGAGTGGCTATAGAGTGCTTCAATGTAATGGCTATCACCGAATCCTGGATTCACAGTGATACTAGAGATTATGTATGGGCATTATGTATGGGCATTATGTATGGGCATTATGTATGGGCATTATGTATGGGCATTATGTATGGGCATTATGTATGGGCATTATGTATGGGCATTATGTATGGGCATTATGTATGGGCATTATGTATGGGCATTATGTATGGGCATTATGTATGGGCATTTGAAATACCTTGATGTAGATATTCTACAAAGACCGGATCATGCTGGAAGGGGAGGCATTTTGATGTACTACATCAGAAATATTTTAAATCCAATTGACTGCAAGATCAGTTCAGAACATGAACTGTTAGGAGTTGACCTCAATCTAGGTAACTCTATGTTTAAGATTGTTCTGGTGTACAGGCCTCTACATCAAAATGTTGAAAAGGATGAACCTCTGTACAAAAGACTGAATGGTCTTATCGACGGCATTACCAGTGTGATTATAGATGACCATAAATGCCAGATATACTGGGAAACAAGAACTGCCGATGCTGTGAGTAGGCATCTTGTTGGTTTTGCTAATGATAACTTTTGAACCCAGTGGGTGAAAGGGCCAAATAGAGGTAACAATATATTTGATCTTGTTTTCACCACTGAAGAAGAAAGTGTGGCCAGCTTATCTGTTGGGGAATCACTCGGAAGTAGTAATAACAATCTAGTTTGGTTCTCTCTTCGTTCCTCCTGCAGCAGACTCACGAGTCCTCAGCGTAGGAAACTATATTTCTGTCGAGCAAATGTTGTAGGTCTTTGGGGAAGCTTACCCCAGATCAGGGTTGAGGGCGATGATTTAAATGCCATTTGGTGCTAATTCAAAGAGCAGTTTATGGATTGACAAGCTGCAATCATTCCCACGTTGCTTACCAAATTAGACTCACCTTAACCAAAATGGTTCACAAGTGGCATAGCTTCAGTAATTAGAAAGAGAAAGGTTGCATACATAAAGGCTAAAATAAATCGGAATTAACGATATCTAGATACCTTCAAAAATATATGTAGGAGAGTGAAATCTCTAATAAAGGAACAGATACAGAATGAAGAATACAGGGTTGCAGCCAATTAGCTTGACTTCTATCATAGTAAAACGTTTAGAAGGGATACTATTAGGCAAGCTAGTTGACTACCTGGAAATCCACAACTTAATTACAGATTCCCAACATAGTTTCAGGCGACACCGATCAATGGAATGTTTTTATGAAATGCTGAGTTAGTATGACAAAAGTAGAGCCATAGACATGCTTTACTTAGATTTTCAAAAAGCTTTTGGCAAAGTGCCTCATTGTAGGCTAATGTCACAATTTAAACTGGATAACTAATAGACAGCATAGAGTGGTAATCAATGGTGTCTCTTTTGAGTGGACTCCAGTCACTTCCGAAGTTCCACAGGGATATGACCTTGGTCCACTGCTGTTTATCATATATGTCATTGTCATCGATATTGGTCTGTTGAGAGCGATCTCCAAGTTTGTAGATGGCATTAAGTTTGGAGTGAATGTGAAGGACACTGAAGGGTCTGAACAACTTAGGATGGACTAGGTGAACTTGTCTGAGACATGCTACTACATGCTACTAAACATGAAAAGTGCAAAGTGATGCATATTGGCCAATCAAACCCCAAGTCAGGTTACCCGCTATTGGTAAAGACTCTGGAAGTGACTGACTTGGAAAACGATTTTGGTGTTCTGATTAGCAGCACCTAAAGTTTTCCAATTGAAGTAGAAAAAATAAAACTTATACATTATTGGGCTACACCAAACCATCCTGTACCAGTGTCTGTATATAAGTTATGCGCTAATAATATCAACATACTTTGTTCGTCACTAGTACTTGAGTTGTCTGGTCTGCTAATAGTGAACGGCAGCCACTAATATGTCTCAAAAGCCTTACTGCTAGATATTGGCATCACTGCCCAATCGACAGGCAGCTGTTCCCACCATCACAAGTCAGTTACTTACCAGATTTTGTGAGTGATGCATCATGTGGCACCATGGAACAATCGTTTTTGCAAATATGGCTGGTATTGAGGTGTACATAAATGTCAAAATCCTCTGGTATAGTATGGGTTAAGGGACAATTTAAGCATAAACATAAGGAAATAGTCCTCACACTTTACAGCGCTCTGATATAGTCTTTCCTGGAATATGCCGTTCAATTCTGGTCTCCGGCACTCAGGAAAGATAGAGCGACTGGGAAGAGTAAAAGTTAGGGCTACAAAGCTTATTCCGTCAATTACAGGACTGAGTTATTGAGGACCGGTTGAGAGCTCTTGATCTCATTCCGTTAGAAACTCGCAGAGTACGAGGTCAGCTCATTAAAGTTTTGCAGAATACTTAATGGGTTTGACAACGTGAATTATAGCAAAACTGTTTAGTCTCAATATGAATACAACACGCAACCATGGCTGGAAGTTAGAACTGAAAAGGTTCACCACTAGTATTTTTGGTAGTTTTTGAACATATACCGGTACGGTCTGTTCTAGCTGGAACAAACTTCCCTCAGAAGTTGCAAATAATTCTACAGTACAACAGTTCAAAAAGATAGTATTTAGTATAATGCACAATCTGCAATGAGTGTAATGCACTGCACAATCTCCATCTTTCCCCTTCGAGTATTTCCCCGGAATGAACGGCAAAGTTGTTGAGATACTATTCCTTGTAACTCCATGTAACTCACTCTCTCTCTCTTTCACTCTCTCTCTCTCTCTCTCTCACACACATGCGCTCTCTCTCACATTTTCACTCTCTCACTCTCACTTTCAATCACTCTCACTCTCACACTCTCTCTCTCTCTCTCTCTCTCAGCACACCATCGACCTTTCCAAGAATATCCAAGACTTGAGAAAATAAAAACAAAAATCCATTGGTCTTTTCTGTCTCCGTCTCCATTAATGCCTCAATATATTTTTTCACCAAATTTTTCAGGCCCAGGAAGGATATATCGGCGGGCATACGATTTATGGGAGTCGTGCAAGGTACCGCGCAGGAAAGTTAGAGAATAATAACCAGAAATATAAAAATAGTTTGTGCATGAAGTGAATAGTTGATAGAATAAGTAGTTTGATTTATTTTTTTAGGGCGGGGGGGGGGGGGGGGGGGGGGGGGGGAGGGGGGGGGGGGGGGGGGGCAGGAGAGAAAAGCTGTGAAGTGATTTGATTAGAAATATTTATTATCGTTATTCTTTTTTTCTTTTTTTTTTTATGTGAGTCAGGGAGAAAAACAGTCAGAACTGCCTGTGGCAAGTGCCTCCCCCAGGGTTGAAAGAGTGACAGGGACAAAATCAAGGGACGTTCAAGCCAAAATGCTTGGACACACGAAGTTTGAAGCAACTTAAGTCATAGGATGAGGGAAAGACTGATTCTGGGAAAGAGTTCTAGAGTTCAGGTGTTGAATAGAAGAAAGATTGAGAATAACGTTTCACTCTTGGGTTGGAGAGTTGCACAGAGTAGGGGTGAGATTGTGTTGCAAGACGGGTGCTACAGGTTGTACGAAGAGATGTTAGTATACACTAAGAGAGCTCTGAGGAACACAAATCATTGTAATAGCGGTAAAATAGTGAGAGAGATGCAACATTGCGGTGAAGAGAGAGAGACTGCAGAGAATTGGCGAGTGGATGTGAGTTAATGTGGCGGAAGGCTTTCTTTTCTACTTCGTCTAGAAGTGATGTGTAAGAGGATCCTCCTGACACATGTGAACAATACTCAATACATGGACACTCTGTGCCCCTACACAGAGCAAGAAGCTGAGCAGGGGTAAAGAACCTCCAGAGGCGGTTGAGCACACCCAGCTCCTGGGAAGCTGTTTTAGCAAGAGTGGTAATATAATCTTTCCAAGAGAGATCAGGTAAAAAGAGACACCAAGAATATTAAGAGAGCATGAAGGGTTAATTTGTATGTTTTTGAACAGTAAGTCTTATTTTTCTGGAAGGGTGCGACGAGTAGACAGATGGAGAAATTGAGTTTTGGAAGCATTGAAAGTAACAAGGTTTTCTCTGCCCCAATTAGAGATAGTAGAGAGATCAGAAGATAAGTGCTTTATGGCCTCATTACGTGAGTTTTGGAGTTCCTGCTGTGAGTGATGTTGTGCCAGGCTAGTTTAATAGTGTAATGTAGAGTCGTCAGCATATGAGTGAATGGGGCTGGAGGTGCAGTTGAGAAGGTTGTTAATGAATAATAGGAAGAGAATTGGAGATAGGACAGAACCCTGTGGAACACTAGAGTTGATAGATTGAGGAAGTGAATGGTGGCTGTCCACAACCGCAGCTATGGAACGGCCGGAAAGGAAATTAGAGACAACGGCACAGATGGAGGGATAGAAACCAAAGGAGGGTAGTTTGGAAATGAGGGATTTGTGTCAGGCTCTATCGAAGGCCTTTGATATGTCTAGCGCAACAGAAAAAGCCTCACCGAAGTGTAAGTAAGATAAGAAAGACGATACCAGTAGAGCGACCCTTAAGGAAGCCATACTGGTGGTCTCAGAATAGGTTATGGGAAGATAAATGCTTAAGGAATTTTAAAATAAGAATAGTTTAAAAAAGTTTAGAGATGCAAAAAATGAGAGCAATTGGAGGGTTGAGAAAGAACTTCTAGCAAGAAAGGAAGACGTTAGAGGAGAGATAGAGATGTAAGAGTTTACCCAGGCAGGCACAGTTATTTAGTACAACAGGAGGAACACTGTCCGTTCCGTACACCCTCTTAGTATCAAGCCCAGAGAGGGTGGAAAGTATACCCTTGGAAGAAATTATGATGTTAGACATAAGTAGGAGAGATGAGGGTGTAGAGGGAGGAATAGCACCAGAATCAGTGGAATTTCTAGTGAAAGCATTAGTGAAGAGTTCAGCTTTGTCAGACGAAGAAGTGATGGTAGTGCCATCAGAGTGTTAAAGAGGAGGGAAAGACAAAGAAGAACAATTGTTGGAGAGGTATTTGGCTAGATGCTAGAAGGATTGGGAAGAGCTAGAGTTTGATAGTTCAGTGCATTTTTATTGATGAAAGAATGCTTGGCGAGTCGGAGAACAGATTTGGCTTAATTCCGGGCAGAAACATCGAAAGTATGAGATTCTTGAGGTTAAAGGCGATGGTACCATTTGAATGCTTCCTCCTTATTGCAGACAGCAGTAGAACAAGCATGAGTAAACCAAGATTTGTTTGCATTATACTGAGAGAAAGAAAATTGAATGTATGCTTCCATGCCAGAGAGGATTACCTCGGTAATGCGTTTAGCACTCTCCGTGGGTCCCCGGCCAGAAAGGAGAAGTCATTCCATAGGAAATCAAAGAAGTATTGCCGGAGAGCCTCCCAGTCGGCAGCGCCAAGGTGCCACAAGTGCCGCCCGCTGGGAGGATCGGGTGGCCGTACCAGAGAGATAGCACAGGTGACAGAGATAAGTTTATGGTCGGAGGAGCCCAAAAGAAAGCAAATATTTACAGTATAAGCAGAAGGGCTAGAGGTTAAAAATAAGTCAAGAATATTGGGCCAATCTCCGAAGCGATCTGGGATACAGATTGGTTGCTGGACTAGGTAATTTAGGTTAGAAAAGATGTAGGCTTGTGCATCAGGTTGGTCAGTGGAAAGAGAGGAAAACTATTGGCGGTGGTGAACGTGGAAATCTTGCAGGATGGAGATTTCTGCGAAAGGAGAGATGAATAGAATGTGTGCCACCTTAGAAGTTAGATAGTCAAAGAATGTTGAATAGTCAGTAGAATTAGGGGAGAGACAAACCGCACAGAAATATTTAGTTTGAAAGTGATAAGAAAGCTTTAGCCAGCGAGTTGGGAATTCAGAAGAATCAAAGTTGGGAACATGAGAGAAAGCAAGATTGTTGCGTACATACTGTATACGCTACATCCACCTTTGGTTTAAAACAGGGGAAACAGAGTGCATCTGTATCATTCTGTTTAGTACAATTGTCTGGTTAGTATTAGCTATACCACCTCTCATACTTTGCTAACCTAACCAGACGATTACAACCTAAGTCACTTTCTCAAAAATATGTATCTCTTTAATTATCTATCTAAAATATATATATATTTAGTTATTATATCCCTCCCCCCCCATATATCTCTCTCTCTCTCTCTCTCTCTCTCTCTCTCTCTCTTTCTCTCTCTCTCTCTCTCTCTCTCTCTCTCTCTCTCTCTCTCTCTCTCTCTCTCTCTCTCTCTCTCTCTCTCTCTCTCTCTCTCTCTCGCACTCAATTACCACCAAACACGTGTCACAAGGAGCCATTAACAGGCCAATTTGCAACTGGATGGCAGCTATTGAGATGGTCAAAATATTATTCTCTTACGACACATCCTCTCTCTATAATACACGAGACTAAGTGAGTCACGACCCCTCTTTTGATTGATTTACGAGTTATTTAATTTAGTCTAGCTATTTATATATGACTATAATATTGTGTGGTTGATAAAATAACAAAGCGGCCCTCTAATGACACAGGTTCTCTTTAATACACATGGCTAATTAAGTCACTCTTCTCTTTATAGTGTATATGTCAGGAATATGAATAATTAACTGGATTATTCGATGACGGTATTTAAGCTATATTAGTTACCCTCAGACGATTTTACATATTCAATGAATGGGTACAATGACAGATCTTCTTTAACGTATGTTGTGTGTATAACCCACGTGGCCAAGCAAGTTATTAATGTTTTTCTGTTTTGTCTGCGCCAGGAATGGAATGGTAGGTGGATAATTCTAGTTACTCAATGGACAATTTAGTTTGATAATCAAATTAATAATAATAACAACACTGAAACAAACACAAACAGAGGTTGTTTAGTTAATTAACCACGTGAATTATATACAGGACGCGTCATACGACAATCTCTTTTTTATTTTACCAACCAAATATATTCATGTCTGATTAGTTGCAAAAACAAAAACAAAACCATCGAATTATCTAGGAATCAATCGTATTTCAGACACAACATGAGGATACCAACTCAATAATTCCATTCAATCCTAGAGAACTCGCTTCATAGGAGAGTCGTATTTTGGCTACTTAAATTCCAAATAAAATAAATATATAATACAAAAATAAAACATGAATAGCGTCATCTAATTTTCAGGCTACCATTTAAATTCCAACCACATGCTACGTGTACATCAATGATCAAAGTTGATTATACAAAGGTCACATCAAAAAGACAGTCGTGTTTTCATCTCATTCATATAAATAAATATAAAATCATAAATGAAGAAACTGAAAAAAAATAACGGCATGATCGAATAATTCATAGATCAATCATATACCACTTAAAAAGATGCTATTAACTTAATTTGCCTTATGGATTACAGATTAGCCACGTCATAAGTGTTTTATTATATAGATTCTATAGTATATAGATTCAACAATAACAGCTTATGTACATAGAGCACTAACCCATTGCAACAGCTGGACACAAGTAAGAACATAAGAACATAAGAAAAATGGAAATCTGCATTGGCCCATACGAGGCAGACCCCTTCCTCCCTACATCCCTATTTCTTGTACACCTTTATGTATTATACTACATATCTCACTATAAACTATACCCCCTGAACTACGTATATCCCCTACGTATATCCCTTGAGAGTCTCCCAAGCTATAGCTAACAATGGATTTTCCAACAAAGACATTCAACGTGTAACCAAGAAAACAATTGATAAATGGTACAAGGAGCCAAGCAATAACACGGAAAGAGAGGAAATAAAGATATTCTATAAAGCCACATACTCCAACAAACATGGAGAAAATTGAAGAATCATGAAACAAATAATAAAACAAAATGTAAATCCAGTACATCCAAGGGCAGAAGTGAAATTCATCAAATATTGCAAAAGCAACAAGACAAGTCACCTCCTGCTTAGAAATAACCCTAGTCAAGATGAGAACACTTTTCAAAGGTCTTATGCCATTTATAGGTACTCCTGTAAAAGAGGGAACTGTGCAGCCTTCCCATCCTTCTATTAGCATGACAACAACGAAGCTAGTGAACCGCCTGACTAACCATGGCTATATGGGAGCCCCTAAAAATCATGTGAAAAAAGAACACCGTGTCAACATCACCAAAGAAGACCTTGAAACCAATACCGAAACTCTAGCCACCTGCAGTGACAACCACCGACTACCCATACTTGAGGCTCTGTACACCAAGGACCTAAATCCTTCCATCAACATCCAGGCTCATGATCTACAAACTCTACCAAGTGTAAGAAGATTCATGACCAACACCGTGACCAATCCCTAACACAAGGGGCTATTAAATGGACATACGCCCTTTATGCACTGAAATGTACATGTTATCATATATCAGTAAATTGCATAATAAAGATACACCAACTATGGCTATCACACTTTGCTGAAGAAGGCTCCAGTGGGCCGAAATGTCGGAATCCGAATAAACACCAACCAACGCAGATGAGAAGACAACTAGAGACCCGATGTCATCAACCAGGAACAATGATGACTTATGGAGAGCTGATCCATAAAATTCCTGAAGAGGGCACAAAAGCCATCAGAAGAAGAAAAAGCATAGCCAATAAGCTCTGCCATGCATAACTTAGTATCTAATTCAATGAAATATGCCTTAGGGAAAACATATTTCCCATATATACCCTATGTATATATATATATATATATATATATATATATATATATACATTATATGTATATATAGCCAAGAGAGACAGACAAATCAAATGACAAAGTAATGAAAGAGGGGAAGAGAAAACGAGAGAAGCAATGAACTGATAAAGACAAATGGTACATACATGCACATACATTGGGTGATTAACGAAATAAATATGCCCAACTCACGTTTTCTTGGAAGTCTTATCTCCGTTGGTGTATTCTTATGATTGCCATGATCTTGTGTTTCACTTCAAGCTCTCATTGTTGAAGCACATTTTTTAGTAATAATATATGCATGTAAATTTATAAAGTATGTTTAATCCTTGATGTATGTTCAATTAAACTTGAATGGTACCATTAATATAAGTTGTTTTCATGTTTTTGGTGTGTGTGTTTTCACCTATCATCAATTATAATTTAGTGTAGCTCAACTTCAACTATCTATGTTTATCTTTATTCATTATGTAACAACCCATCAACCATTTTTACCCCCATTAATATTTTTTGCATGTAATCCAAATTTAATCTCAATCATTTTCAGCGCGGTTTGAATCAGCTGCTTTGAGAAAGGCTTTGAGGCTTTGTTAGGAAATTGTTGTACTATATATATATATATATATATATATATATATATACAGTATATATATACTGTATATATACAGTATATATACTGTATATGTAAATATAATGCATATATATTTTGTATTATATATCTATACTTTTGAAGCTTATTGCGGTGTAGAAATAAAAGTATTGATACTAATATGTGTAATGGTTTCATTAATCTTAAACATATCCAGGTATCATATTGTTAGAATGTGTTAGTGTGCGTGTGTGTGTATGGGTGTGTGAGTGTTGCGTGTGTGTGTAGAATTAAACAAACAACCCACTAGGTCTGTGTGCATGCACATTTGTATTCGTGTATGTGTATTCGTGTATGTGTATTCGTGTATGTGT
The DNA here is from genome assembly GCA_032716605.1 of Paralithodes platypus. Classification (NCBI taxonomy): domain Eukaryota; kingdom Metazoa; phylum Arthropoda; class Malacostraca; order Decapoda; family Lithodidae; genus Paralithodes; species Paralithodes platypus. The sequence continues at coordinate 23,014,519 of CM064575.1, read as the reverse complement.
ATTCGTGTATGTGTATTCGTGTATGTGTATTGAGTTTATATATATTTGATCATTAGCTGTCCTGTTATTCATTCCACTAATAGATACCACAATCTACCGACAATAGTTAATCAAAAAGCCATTATCTCATTCCTTCACCAATTCTCCCTTTACCTCCATTTTGCCCACACCCCTCGTTTATCTTCGTCCCTGCATTTTATTCTCAGGTTTTCTTGGCTCTTATATCCTTCCCATGGATCCTTTCTCTCTCTCTCTCTCTCTCTCTCTCTCTCTCTCTCTCTCTCTCTCTCTCTCTCTCTCTCTCTCTCTCTCTCTCTCTCTCTCTCTCTCTCTCTCTCTTCTTCTTCTTTTTTTCTTGCTCTCTCTTTTTGCTTGACGTGAGATTTATTGCTCCCTTGCCTTACTTTCTTACGATTTTCCTTGTTTCCATATTCCTCCCAGGTTCCGTGTTTTATGTCATAGATGTAATGCTTTATTGTGTGTTTCTGGGTTCCAGTATCTGACTTTCTTACTTTATCTTTATATATAGTTTCATTTTGTCTCTCTCTTTCTCTCTGGCTAAGAGGTGGCTAATATTGATTTAGCCTGCTTTGCCTCTATTATTATCCATTCCCACACTTATCCCTTTCTAATGTGTTGTCATGTGATTCATAACCTTCAGGCTATGCATTTAGTTGCCAGGAATACTATTTTGCTCTGTTTATTTAAATTGTGTACATATTGTTTTGTAACTTGAAAAGTCTGCGAGCCATAAGATCATATGGCCCCTTCCACTGACCTGACCAAAAATTGTCCCTGCAATAAAATATACCTAGGTATTATTAGATAGTGGGGTATTGAGCAAAAGCTGGAGCTAGCATATTAAAGAGCAGATTCACGCGGAACCATTTACCATAGTATTTCTTCGCCAATTTTATTCTGGCAAATTGGTGGGGTCATTCTCCCCTGATATTGGCAGCTGGAATATGTATCATAATAGTTTATCTAAAACATAGCTTATACAAATGTGTGTCAGATTTGATCAGACCAATGTAGCGGACCCCCCCCCCCCCTCCCCCCAAAAAAACACAAAAACAAAAAGTGTCCGTATAAATGCGAAAGAAAATCTTCATGTAGTACCTAATACTGATCTCAATCTGGAATACATGGTTTCTTTTCACAAATATTTTGTTAATGTCATGTTTTTTACATAGAGCTTCCCTACACCATCAGCGCCCAATACCAACCCTCTCCCTCTCTCTCCGATGGGCAGACCTCAGACTCCCTCGCTCTGCCAACATTGGTTTTCCATTAACGACGCGAGTATCCTCACCCATTAGAGGGAAAGCGAAAATCTGAACCATTTTTGTCTTTAGGGTGGCTAAGAGGGGTGATGGCGGGTGGGTAGGAGTGGGGGTGGTCGGGGTAATGAGAAGGTGGGGATGGGCTGGGTTAGTGTGACTGTGGGAGAGGGGTACTGGTGAGGATGGGGGAGGGTGGTGTTGATATGGGGTCAGGGAGTGATGGAGTAGGAGAACAATATTTTTATTTTTCTAAGTGTATAAAGGAGGCAAAAGGCAAAGCTACCTGCAACAAGTGTCTCCCAAACAATTGAAAGAGTGATAGTTGCTATTTTAAAAGTTTTTATGCGTATTGAAAATAAGTGAGGTGTGCGTGTTTAGTGTAGTGAAATAGAATGGAGGAGGAGATGTTTGAGAGAGGGTATACACGAATTGTCAAGAGTGCTATTTCCACCCACTTTATATTAAAACTTAATTGTGGCAGTATTTTCGGACTGTATTGCAGTGGGTATGACGGTAGGTAATACAGGTTATCAAATTCAAATAAATGCTTGAACCCGAAGCTGTAACACAAAAGATGCCAAAAAGGTAAGTTGGCTGGAAAAGCGTTGGTGTAAATCCTCCTTAATTGATCGAGGCGTGTTGGCTATGGGGAGACTCGAATTTAGGAGAGAGAGAGAGAGATAGATATATAGATAGATAGATAGAGAGAGAGAGAGTCCAACTATTATATTATTACAGTAATAATAGCAGTATTTTTGGAAATGGCATAGTAAAATAGCGATAAAAAGGTTATAGTATGCATATAAATAAGATCAAATGTTAGGGTATTTGCGATTAATATGCGATGTCTATGAGATAGGAGAGCTGTCATTAATTTCCTCGAACGAAACGTGTCAAAACAAAGTGAAATGTATAACAAATATTAAGAGAGAAAGAGAGAGAGAGAGAGAGAGAGAGAGGGGCGGGGGTTAGAGGAGCAAAGAGGGGGGATTCATAATTAGGAAGTTATACATGTCTACTGTAGTATAGGTTCTTATACGAATGATTGACTGATATTTGTAAAACACCTGTATTAAAGTTTGGTGAATAATTGACAATTTGACATTAGGAGAGAAGACTACACTGATGACACCATAAGTCATTGTTCTTATAAATTGGTCCAATAATCAAAACAATTGACATATTATAGGTTTGATTCCCGGAGGGATGTAATGAAAACCTAATATTTAGTAGGGGCCCCGTAATCATTGACGATTTGCAAATTAATATAATAGTCTCCATTCAACACCCGCGTGAGCCGTTTTGAATCTACCGCCGCGGGGATGAACAGAGTATTCCTCATAAGTGTAACGCAACTTCTCTTATGGAGTCGTCTATAGATCGGGTACCCACTATGAAAAAACTTTCGTTAAAAATAAGAGAAGATTTTGTTTTGTTTTAACTTAAACATTGTTATAACACGCTTCCCACCTTCGGTGGATTTCTTGTGTTGTGGCACCCAGCCGCTCCTCACCAGTCGTCCATGCGTTCTTCACTGATATATCAAGATAACAACCAAGATATTTAAGCGAATGGGAAGGGGATGGATGGTAGGGCCGTATACATTGTCAATGATTTCGGGGCCCCTACTAAATATTAGGTTTCATTACTTCCCTCCAGGAATCAAACCTATAATTTAATAGTGGCCCCTCCATCATTGACAATTTGCCTGAAGTCCCAAGACTGGAGGGGGACATTCGTAATAATATCCTAAAACCTCAGAACCATAAGGTAAAGTCAAGAATTCGTATAACAGAATAAGTCTTTATTGTTAGCATACAATATATAAACAAAATAAAAAGGATGGGAGCAGTGCGTTACTTCGAAGAAGATCTGCTCCAAAGAATACAGGACTTCAACTTGAGATTCTATTTGATAGCGATTTGACAAGACATTCATGGCTTCCTTATCACTATACCAGATTGTATACTATTTACAGTTTATTATCTGGCATGAAACTGATATTTGTTTGACCAGATTCATACTCAACCAAAACTACATAGTTGTAACTATGATAGAAAACTTTCTTAAAATTACAACTAAAACCATTCAACGGGCTTTCACATAACCCTTTTTTTTAAAACAATGATAGATTCTTCTTAAAAATTCAAATCAACATGTGAGCTTTCACTTAGCCCTCTCATGTCAGCAACGCCAGAGGCCTTCTCCAGCGGAGGAGTCTGTTTTCCGGTGGAGGGGCTTAAGGGTATATTGGGATACTCTCAACCCCCCTCCCCCACCACCCCTTTTTCTTGTCCCTCGAGGGACTTAACTTACTATCACAATGACCATCAGCTCTTCAGCCGCAAAAAAAACTCCTAAAAGCGCCTGCTAGTGGACAACGTTACAAAAGAGAAAGCCCGACACAATTTTGAGCACAAACAGAAGGGAAAAACCCACTGATGCATTTATATCTTTTACAAATGAGGGTAGAGGGGTACTCTTTTTGTGACGAAAACCACTGCTGTAGGTTAATCCTAAGCAGGGTTCAAGTGTGGGGGAGTCGAGGTAGCCATCTTAGGCTCCCGACTATTTCCATATAGCACCCAAAGATCCGCATGCCCGTCCATGATCAGGTAGGGACTTAGTACATGTTTTAAAACAGTGAACCTGTAATAAGCTTGAGGCACTGAATGCTATTATTTGTTCGGGCAGCTCTTTGATTGTCTTAGCCTGTCCTTTTGGAGCCTGGGTGGCGGAAGACTTTTTCCGGCAGGGACCAGAACGTAGAGGACAAAATTTGTTATAGGGGAGGGCGATTATTAATGTGCTCCCCTTGAGGTGAGTTTGCCTAAACATTGGTATGATTTCTTACAACAAAAAACATTCTGATTGTCGGGGCATGAGCAGCCTAGGCTATGTAAGAGCCGGGGATTGAGTGACTCTTTGCTAGCGTGAACCACGATAGTGTGGTCCAAATAATGAATACAGGTTATTTGAATCTCATAGACCTAAGTTCGACGTTCCTGCGGCTCCGGTCCCCCTTATATCTGAACTTCCGACAGGCTAGCTTTTAGCCTTACCGGATGCTACATTTAGTGAGTTGGAGGACTGCACCTACCGAGACAGACCTACAAGGAAAACACCTATCGCCAAAGGGAGGCCAAGACCTATCTGGCCGGGCCGATTGGGGTGAACATGGCTAGTAAGAGTGCAGTGTATGAAAGAACCTCTGTCTACTAAATAGACTGTTAGTCCATAAACTACAGGACATCCCGACGACCTTCACTCTCCTGTTCTCCCTTAAGTCTTTTACCGGCATGAATGCTTAATTACCTCCGGGAAACTTAGGGAATGTATATCTGAGTTTTGAGTCCTACTAGGCCTTTAACTTTTTCCTGGTTGCTGCTAGTGCTACATAAATGGGGTCCTACGGAACCACAAGAACGTGTAAATGGACTGAAGACCTACTGCGATGAAAGTAGCCTCCTAGCTATAAATAATCAACAGCTAAGGAGCGCAGAATGAAGAAAAAAATACATGTGGCGACTGTCCTGGAGAACACGTAAATGCCTGTAAAGTACCCTAATTTAACACTTCCTGCGGGCAACAAGACGGGTAGCCTGTGCTAGCTAGTCTAAACCTTGTTCAATACAACTCAGATATATACAAATGAGCAAAGACTCACTAGAATTGAGTGAACGACGAATGAAGCGGAGCACGGGCGAGACACGTCCTACACTGGTGCCCGCGGGGAAGAGAAGAACGCATGGACGCCTGGTGAGGAGCGGCTAGGTGCCACAACACAAGAAATCCACCGAAAGTGGGAAGCATGTTATAACAATGTTTAAGTTAAAAAAAAATCTTTTTCTTCTCTTATTTTTTACGAAAGTTTGTTCGTAGTGGGTACCCGATCTATAGACGACTCCATAAGAGAAGCTACGTTACACTTATGAGGAATACTCTGTTCATCCCCGCGGCGGTAGATTCAAAACGGGTGTTGAATGGAGACTATTATATTAATAGGCAAATCGTCAATGATGGAGGGGCCACTATTAAATAATAGTCATTGATCTAACAGTTGGTATCTTGACCGTATTTATTACTTTGTATAGCTCATATTTCATATTACAAATTAAAACGATAACCCACCACAGACTCAAAATGGCTAAAATACGGATATGAGCACCACGGCAAAGTGCAGCCTATTGTAGCCCCTCTAGCTTAATCTTTATGAAGGGGAAAAAGTAATTAAGAAAAAAACGTAACCATAATGGTGGAGCTAGTACTATTAAGAGTCATTAGTATGCCGCTCTACCTCACAGCCCCTCTGACCACGCTGGCCAATATATACATCTGTGTGGGTGTGTAGGTGTATGTGTGTGTGTGTGTAGGTGTAGGTGTGTCTGTGTGTGTTTAAGTGTGTGTGTGTGTGTATGTGTAGGTGTGTGTGTGAGTATGTAAGTGTGTGCGTGTCTACTGTAGGTAGGTAGGTGTGTGTGTGTGTAGGTGTGTGTGTGTTTGTATATATGGGTGAATTTGTGTGTGTGTGCATTGGTGTGTGTGTGTGTGTGTGTGTGTATATACGTGGGGGTATTTGTGTGTGTGTGTTGGTGTGTATTAGCTTGGCCGTCCAGTGGTGCACCAACACAGTCACTCCTCCGGGGGCTCGCGCCGGCCTTACTTTGCTTGACCAACACTGACAGTGGACCCTCTCTCCTCCAGGACCAACACTGACAGTGACCCTCTCTCCTCCAGGACCATCACTGACAGTCGACCCTCTCTCTGATATTTTCACGCCAACTTCTGTGCTTAGTCATATTAATGTGCTCAAAATGAGTGAAGTCAACACTATACATATTTATGACAACGAAAACACCCCATCTCTGCAACAACCAACGTGGAATTACCTTGACAAACAATTCACTAAACCGGAGCTACAAAAACATTGTCGTGATCTTGGTATCAACAGAATCTGGGTCACCAAAGAAAGGTTAATAGATATGATATTAGAAAAATCAAAAGAACCTTTGCTTCACACATCATTGGAAGCCGTGCCTGCTGATCCCACTCCACTATCCACCCCTCAATTGGACTCATCCCCTCCCCTCCCACCCCCTTCAACCCCCTCCACCCACAAACAACTTACATCTTCATAATCCACCTCTCCGATCTCGTCTCACTCCGCCTGCCATCTACCCCTCTCCCTCCCTCCACCCCCTCCTCGCTCCCCTTCACCCCTTTCCCCCTCTCAACAAAGTATAGCAACACAACACAACTCGCCAACCTTGACCCGCAGGCCAACCCCACACCAAGGAACTACTGATGACCCAGTCAAGGTCAATGCCAACGCCGTATTGGAACTAATTTCAGATATAGCAAAAATCAAGGATAAGTTAGAAACAAAAGACTTAGAGATAGAGTTACTCAACACTGAGGTGAAGACGGCTTACTCAACTATTGACCACCTGAGCAAGAGAATATAATTATGATCTAGAAAATAAAGTCTCTATCCAGTGTCCATATCAGCTGGAAGTGACGGACACCACCTCCCATCCCCCCAGAGAACTCTTCTTCTGGGTGACCAAAATTGGACTCATGTTAAAGTTTCAGATGTAAATAAGAATGTTTCAATTAGAACTATCAAGAATGTTAACATTGATCTGCTTAAGTGCTGGGTGGTAGAAAAACTAATGTGGGTTCCGAATGAATGTATCATTTATTGTGGTCTTAACGACATAATTGATAACAATATACCTGAAACACTACTTGACAATCTCAGCAGTTTAGTTAGTGAACTAAAAGAGAGAAACAAGAATATGAATATTTACATTTGTCAACTGGCACCGACTTTACTAACCCAAGAAATACAGGCAAAAATTGGGGATTACAATGAACATTTAGGAAAATGGTGTGAATCTAACTCTGTACCTATTATTAGGACTGATCCGGCCTTCAGGCTGGGCACAGGCGAGGTGGACGACATGTGTTATGACATGGAGGGAGATTCACCTGGGTCCACTCTGAACAGGCTGGGGACCATTCGCTTGCTTAGCTCCATCACCAAACAATTTCCTCATATCCACATATGCAAGAACTTAGATAACATTAAGAAAACAATCCATTTAGGTTTGCCATCTCAAAGTTCAAACACCACTCAACACCTTAGAAATAATGAATATGTACCCTCTTCCAGTATTAGTAACAGTAGTTATAGACATAGAGCTAATGACACAGAAAACAACAGAAATGCAAACAACAACACTGGCAGCAGGAAGGACAACAACAACAATAATAGAGCAGGGAGATCCTCTAACGGGGCAGACTACACAAACCCCCAGATACCAAATACCTGGGTGGAAGTCGCTCGCCGAAACCCTGTCCGTCCACCTTCCAATCATACCCCAACACCACTCAGAGAGAGGCGGGTAGCTTATAATAACCAACACTATTCTCATCACAACATACCTACACACGATAGGTTCAATGGATTCCATAGTATGGATAATGGTAGGCATAAAAGACACAACCACTACCACTCTGAACATAGGAATACTGAAAATAATTTGAAGAAAATAGGATGTTATAATTGTGGCGAATTTAACCACAGACAATCGTCCTGTAGATTCGATCACAAATTACCGTGTGATATATGCCAATCTCTAGGTCATAAAAGTTGCTTATGTCAGTACTATTCCACATAGGGGTGTGGCGAAGAAGACTCTGCCGTTAGCTTCACACAGAAAAAGGACTCCATTGTTATTGAACATATTAATGCCCAGTCCCTCCTATCCAGTCTTGATGAGGTAAAACTTTTGATTGAGGAAAGAGACATTGATGTCTTATGTATCAGTGAGACCTGGCTTCTTCCCCATACCCCAGATAACTATATCAATATATCTAACTACACGGTATTTAGATGTGATAATGAACGTGGAGCTGGTGCCTGTATATATGCAAGAGATACACTGAAACCCAATCTGATAGCTTTAGATATTCTTAGACCCCCCGGTATTGAAGATGTATGGATTACGGTACAATGTCGTAAGCTACCTGCTGTCATTGTAGGTTGTATGTACCGACATCCAAAAGCTCTTGCTGTGTCTTTTAACTACATAGAAGATGTGTTTAGGCTAATATGTGTAAGAAGAAAAACTCTATTTGTTCTAGGTGATTTTAACGATAACATGCTTTCCAACGAAAATACATTAAATAGACTGATCAAGAATAACAAATTGACTCAAATTATAGATAAGCCTACAAGAATCACCCCTACGTCAGCAACCCTCCTAGACTTGGTTATAACTAATAATCCCCAAATCGTGAAAACACATGACATTGTTCCTCAAATAATTGCCGACCATGATCTTATTAGTATAAAATTAGATACATGTAAGCCTAAACGAGAGCCCGTAGTTAGAACTTTTCGTCACCTTGGTAATTACAACCATGACACTTTTTGTTCAAAACTAGTACAGAATTCACCTACTATGCATGAAATACTTTTAACTGACGATGTTAATAAGCAGGTTCAAATTTTGAATGATGTTTTTATTAAATGTTTAGATGAGTATGCCCCAATTGTCACAAAAGTAATTCGTAGACCGTTTGCACCATGGATGAGTGATGACATACGACAAGCTAATGAGATCAGAAACAAAGCACGGAACAAATTAAAAAATGATCGTCATAACGTACCACTTCACAATGAGTATAAAAGAGAGAAAAAATAACTTACAACTCTCATTGGTAAAGCTAAATCTTCATACTACAATAACCAATTTACTAACTGTAGATGTAATACCTCAGCCACATGGAGACTTATTCGGAAAATTGTTCCTAATAAGAAGAGTAAATCCAATGAACTATCTTCTGATGATTTGAAAGTTAAAGTTGAAGAATTTAATACCTATTTCGCTAGTGTGGGTAAAACTACTTATAAAAGAACACAGAGTAGTCTCCATGGTGAAAATTAGACTATAGATCATCATCTAAATGCTACCTCTTTAGATAATGAACATTTTAGACCTCAACCTGTTGACATAAGTACTATACAGTAATATTAACTGTAAAAAGTTCAAATGACACTAGCTCTGTTGGGTCAGACAACGTTCCATTAAGATTTGTTAAAGATGCACTGAATACAGTAGCACCTTACTTAACTTGTATAGTTAATACCTCCATAGTCACTGGTGTGTTCCCTACTGCCTGGAAGCATGCAATAGTGGTGCCCGTCTATAAAAGTGGAGACGTGGACAATGTCACCAATATCCGACCAATTTCACTGCTTTCCGTAATTTCCAAATTACTGGAAACAAATAATCGCCAATCAACTCACTCAATACTTAGAATCAAGAAACCTCTTATCAAACAGTCAACATGGATTTAGGCCTAGATTGTCCACTGAGACTGCTCTCACTGTCATTACAGATGCAATTTACAATAATATGGACCATAAGAAAATATCTCTGCTTACTCTATGCGACCTATCAAAAGCCTTTGATAGTGTCAACCATAAAATTCTTCTAAGTAAATGTCTCAAAGCTAAAAAAATATTCATTCTGGTTTGACAGTTACTTAAGTAATCGAACTCAGTCTGTCCGAATAAATAATTATACTTCTAATAAAGAGGACATTACATATGGAGTCCCTCAAGGTTCAATCCTGGGCCCAATTGTATTTAATATTTTTGTTAATGACTTATATGAAAGCTTTGAGAACGGTCTATTGGTCCAGTATGCTGATGATACTCAGTTTCTGTGTACCGGTAATGCAGATGAAGTTGCTAGTATCATTCGCAATACCGAAGAAGCATTACTGAGAGTCAAGAAGTATTTCCTAAGCAATGGTCTAATGCTAAACTCCAGTAAAACTCAATACATTTTCATTGGTAACAGACAACTGTTGTCATACATCCCCCCTAATGCAGTTATCAATATTGATGGGGATACTATAACTCCCAAGTAATCATGTTCCAAATTTAGGCGTGTACATTGATCGATTTATGCTTTTCGACGAACATACTAATGAATTATCTAAAACAAAAATTGGTACACTAATGTTTATAAATCGCATAAGTGCCAGTCTCGATAAACCTTCTCGAATAATCGTTGTACAATCCCTAGTACTGAGTATAATAAACTACTGCATCCGGGTATGGGCCACAACAAATGTAACAATAACTAGCGGTGTACAGAAATTACAGAATTTTGCAGCCAAAGTAGCCATAGGTGGTGCAAAGAAGTACGATCACGTAACACCGATAATTAAAGAACTTGGGTGGTTAAGAATCAAAGAAAAGTAAAGGTTGGACACATGTACTGCTGTTTTTAAGGTGCTAAACGGTTTCTATCAAACATGGTTTAAGACATTTCCTACTGTAATTGACATAACCAATAGTACAACCAGACAACAAAAGTGTCTCTATGTACCTAGAACTAGAACAGATGCTGGAGCTAGATGTATGAATGTCATAGGACCAACAATGTGGAACAACCTGTCTTCTAACATTACAGATGCTTATACTGTATCTGATTTTAAAGGTAAACTTATAAACCTCCTTTTAAGCAACACATCTATAACATAAGCTACTGTTATTTTAGTACTTTTACACAACTGTATTGGTTTGTGCTATGTATCTTACCCTTGCCTTTGTAATATGCTATATTAACATATAAATATTTTAATTGAAGCTGTAAAGAATAACCACTTACTAGTGGAAATAACATTATTTGAATTTGAATTTGAATTTGTGTGTGTATGTGTGGGTGTATTTGAGTGTGTGTGTAGGTGTGTTTGTAAAATCACAAATACGTGTGATCAAATTATTTAGTAAAACTCGCTAGGAAAATTGAAACAATGTTCCATTGTTTCAATTTTCCTAGCGAGTTTTACTACATATATATATATATATATATATATATATATATATATATATATATATATATATATATATATATATATATATATATATATATATATATATATATACATATATATATATATATATATATATATATAATATATATATATATATATATATAGAGAGAGAGAGAGAGAGAGATTTGATTTTGATTTTGCCCCGAGGGGCGAGTTTATTGATCAGCGCCCCCCATCCTGTGAGGGGACAACCACTAGTAAGGCGATACATACTGCTCAAAGAGCCATTATTCCACTGAAACAACAGCATCGTCGTCTGGTTACATTCATATTTGTGTTTATAAAGCAGGTTGGCATTATTCAGATGCGTTATTATAGTTTCCTCATTTAATTGTCACATGGTCTGTATATACGTATCTCATTAAAACAAAACAAAAAAAAACAAGCAAGCTTGTAGTGACTGAATTATTAATTGACAGATTGTAAATAATAGCACTACAGAACTAGTGCAATCGTATGAGGAGACTATTCATATTTTCATTACATCAATGGTTATTGACATCATAGTTAGCTGAATACAATTATTACAAAAATAGGCAATGGTATAAATCAACATAATACATAATTTAATACAGGCGGACATAATCATGATCCGGTTCGTTGTGCACTGGGAGCTAAGGTGTCTTGAGATCGCCTCGTACCTATACACAACGAACGTATTATAGTCTGCATGGTTGGTATCTAATTGAATATACCTAGTGGGTATTTCAAGAATGTCAGGGGGTAAGGAAATGTGATTTGTATATTAGAAGACTGTGATTAACGAGAGAGAGAGAGAGAGAGAGAGAGAGAGAGAGAGAGAGAGAGAGAGAGATGGGGGGGGGGGGGCGTGCAGTGAATATGTGTGGTGTGTGTATCATAGTGTATTTTTAGTGTACAGTATTAGATAACGTGTATGTGTATGAGTGTTCGTAGGTGTAGGTTTGAGTTGGTTTCTATGTACTCCTACCAACGGAGATAACTTTTATCAAAATATTTTGTTTCGTTTTAGAAGAATGTAATGTTAAGCAAAATGTTCGGTTTTAATAGATTAATTTTATGCTTAGATTCTGCTTTGACATGTCTAATATTATACGTATATATAACTGAGACAGCATAATCAAAAGTAGTTATGTGACAGTCATCTCTGATGGAGGTCGTTCGTATGTGTATATATTTGTGTGTTTATACATATATATATATACAGGTATATATACAGTATATATATATAGTTATATTCTGTATATATATATATATATATATATATATATATATATATATATATATATATATATATATATATAAATTTGCGTTAATGTCCGTGTGTTTGATTCATGATTATTGTACCTTTGCTCAAGAAAACGTGTATAATTATGAAGACGAAGAATTTCAGACGTGCACCCATGACTGTCTGCATGTGCGTCCCTACGAGCGCGCGCGGGTGTGTATGTGACAGTCTGCCAGCCTAACATCGACCAAATATATTTAACTCCAATATTTTTTAACGCCTGTGCCAAAATCTCATAAAGTGCAAAAGTCCTGTGCCGGTGAAAATGAACGTCACTCTCAGACTTACTGCCCCAAATTTCGAAAAGCCGTTTCCAATATATTTTTGGCTTCGAATTATTTGCGTTATTACTCTATAAAGTGGATTATAGAAATTTGGCAGATGACGTTGGTTAACCAAATGTATTACACTGGGAAGATGTACCTGTAGCTTTTCCCACTATATGGTAGAATAGTCTTAAGCCAACTACAGCCATTCTACTAATTTAATAATTAATCTGGAGTAAAAATAATACTATAGTAGCTTTAGCTTCGACAATACCATCTATATCTCATCACGTTAACTATCGTCGTACATATTTCAGCTGACGGTAAATTGATTAGTTTAGCAACTGATTTATCGATACTAATATAAATATAATAAATACCACGTTTCAGCGATATATTGGTGCAACGTTTTCATAATGAACAACAAATTGCGCTACGGAATCTCGGTAATAGATGAGTAATGAAGGTGGAGACATGGCAATTTACCTTCAGCTGGAAAATCAATCAATCTATAGTGTGTTGCTAGAGACCGTATTTGTATTATATATATTTTCCTCAAATTATGATTCACTGCATATACTTTTAGTTATTTTACCTGCTTCCAAACTATAATACGTTTTCGTTTGCTTGAAGGTGTAAAATATTTAAGATAGAACATAGGAACAGGAAATATTTAAGATAGAACATAGGAACAGGAAATATTTAAGATAGAACATAGGAACAGGAAATATTTAAGATAGAACATAGGAACAGGAAATTTGTAAATTTGCAAAAGACCCACTGGACTCTACGAAGCAGACCCTTTTCCCTATAACCTTATTTGTGCTTACCTACATTCGGAACTTATCGCATTAACCTACAGCATAATCCCCTAACGCTTCATCTACCTTATAACTACCTATACCATATCAAATATGGTAAACATTTGTACGTAGATATAAGATAGGTGAAGCTTTAGGGAATATAGGTTGTCGTATAAAATTACAAATATTATGTTGAAGGGGTTAGAATAATTCGACAGTTTATCATAAAGTCTGTTTTTATTTCATAAACCTTCAATTTAAGGTATTTTCTGTTCTGTCCTACTAGTGATTTCCACCTAACTGAGATAAATTCAAGCCACACTCCAGGGTTGGAATATTTACAACCGTAGAGTATAATCAGGTTACTTTGAATTAGATATTCCCATAACAAATTATCACTACGAGCACTATCCAAAGCTTCACTTATTCCAACTTCGATTGGTTTTGGTCGCACGATTATCTACTCCAATGAAACTGAATACAGAGTAACCAAAGGGTTGTTACTCTTTAAATATTGAACATATAATTGTGGTACGTTAGCATGCTAAGTGTTTGTAATATATATTTCTGTAATAATCAGTTTCCTTTTCAAAATGGTGTGGCGAAATTCACCTTGCCTGACTAACATCAACTAAATGTATCTAATAGCAAAGCTATCCTTTCTTTCTCTCTATGCTCTGGTGAGACTATGTCTAGCGTCTCCTAATGATGACATCAATTATCTCCTAATAACTTAGACTGTTGATGGGGCGGGAATAATATCCTTATTGCCTTATCTCAAACATTTATCTATCTAAACTCTGCAGTAAAAGATATCTCCGAGTTCACTAACTCCCTCTTCTGATATAGACTAATAGATCCTATCACCTGAATCGCTAATAGTATTTCACTTTACTAACAATTGAAAACTAAACCAATACTCAACATCAGATTATGTGCATCATTTGTCTATCTATATCTGTGAAAGGGGTTCACCTAATATAGGCAACAACCATTTTATGGAAGCACAGGTGGGTCAATTAATTTATCTCTTTACATAATCAATTGCGGAGCCAATAGGTCCCATTAATAAAATATAGTATTATTATTATTCTCATCTTCATATAGGCTGGCCAACAAGCTCGTGCCAATTCTTGTTCTTCCTTTATTACTCCTCATACCCCATACAGCTTATGTGAGATTTATTACTCCTCATACCCCATACAGCTTCTGTGAGATTTATTACTCCTCATACCCCATACAGCTTCTGTGAGATTTATTACTCCTCATACCCCATACAGCTTCTGTGAGATTTATTACTCCTCATACCCCATACAGCTTCTGTGAGATTTACTCCTCATACCCCATACAGCTTCTGTGAGATTTATTACTCCTCATACCCCATACAGCTTCTGTGAGATTTATACCCCCATACAGCTTCTGTGAGATTTATTACTCCTCATACCCCATACAGCTTCTGTGAGATTTTGTGCAGGCTTGCTATGTGATAGCAGGCTCCTGGATACGAGGACTGGGCAATTCAGTTCTTTGAATCTTTTAATTGCTGCTGCCCGTCTTCCCTCTCATGTCTCCTTTGATTTCCTTTGATGTAAGGCTTGGATATATAAAGCTTCGAGTATAGGTAATCTCCTTGGGTCACTTTCTTTATCGAAAAAGAAAGTGACCCAAGGAGATTACCTATACTCGAAGCTTTATATATCCAAGCCATACATCCCAACATCAACAACCAAACTCTGGACCTTCAGATCCTTCCTTCTGCTAAAAGGCACTACCCTACAGGACCTAACACCCCTCCTCGCCCCCCGGTGCCCTTGACGCAGCCCCCCGCGCTACCTCCTTCAGCTTCGTCTTCTGCAGGCGCCACACAACTTAGGCCACGCCCCTCGACACGCAGCCAATCAGCTTCGACCCCACCTACTGACCACCATCCCGCATCCAGTGCGCATGCGTGAAGCGGTTACCCCCTTTCTCTCTCCTAGTTTACCCTTCCACCAATAGCAGACTTTTGCCCCCTGTTTTCCGCCTCCTCTGATCCTCCACCCTCTATATATACCCTTCCTGTTTACCTTTTATATCATTCCTTCCTTACTTGATAATGCTGGTTGTCCAGTGAAACGCGTCGTATATCCTGTATCTTCATGTACTTTAATGTAACCCTGTACCACCATGAATTTTGCTCATCTCCTTCATCTACTTCCTGCCACCCAGCGAAAACTCATCAGAGACCTGGAAACTTTGAATAATAAAATTTCCAACGCAGAAATTGCCATTTCTTTCAACCTCGTATGTATTAAAGAAAATATATATATATATATATGTATATATCAATTATTTGTTAAATGTATCTTCAAATTGACAAATATCTATTTTCACGCAATCTTTCATTTCTATATTTTTCGTTCATGCATACCTTTTCCATTACTGACCTATCCTATGATATAAACCCGTTAACCGTTTCATTATTAGACGACGCCATTCTTCATATTATGTGTATTATTAAACAATGTTGATAAAGTTTGGAAGGTTTTCTACGATTCAAAGGGTAATGGACATCTTGCTTACCTCTTCGATTCTAGATATTTGTCTTCAGTTCAGTAAGATCTTTTGATGTCAGCCAGAAACAAGTCAGAATGGTGTGATCATATACTCAACGGGTTAACATGCATATTAAAATATATATACAGCCTGACTGTCCATATAATTATATTTGTGAGCAAAGTTAGAAAACGCAAATATTGTCTGTCTAATATGGCTTTCTTTACACGGCTTGTCTTTGCTCAAACACTCAACCGTTTCCATTATAATAACTTTGTTATAGACCCTTCTTTAACGAAATACTATATTATTTGCATCTAGTGTCATTCACCTCACCAGTGGATACACTTTCATATGTGTTTTTATTTAATTATTTAATTATTGTTGTTCTTTATAATTTCCTTTTCGACGATAATAAATTAAATTGGCATCTTTTTGTATTTATTCAAATAATGAGTTATATATTGTCCATATTCCTCGTAATATTTAACATATTGTGCTAACACTCCACTGTGCTTAATGATAATAATGTGTTCAGTGATTTAATTTCAATTATTATCCCCTTAAGTAACGTTATTAGTAATTTTCCCCGTATCATAATTTGACATTATAGAATGTTAGTAAGAGGGAGGGAGGGAGAGAGAGATGGGGGAATAAAGAATGTCAGGTTTTCACATGTATAGTTTTTAAAATGTTAATACCTAACGTTATGTATATGTTTACATAAAATGTTATCACATATTGTCATTTTCACCAGTTTGCTAAATCTGTAACACCCTTATCACAACCATTATCTTCCATAAAAAAACACATTGACCACATTAAGCCTTATCTGTAATTTCGACAATTGCTAACACAACTATCAATGACCACAACCAGTACAATCACATCAACAAAATAAGCACCAATCATAGTATCATCAACGATAATAATAACAATAATAACAACAATAATAATAACAATAATAACAATAGCTTTAACAGCAACACCAGCTGTTATCATCAGTAACACTATTAATTACAACAAAGCTATTCATTTTACTCAGCTATATAATATTTCATAATTATAGCCCTGCCGTATAGTGACCAAATAAATCCTACCAGATCATTACACCGAGTATCTCTCAACCAGTGCCTACTCTACTAATACTGATAGATTAGGTAATGATGGGTTCCCAGACAACATAGCCAGTAGACCATTCCAACCAGTCACTCTCAACCAGTGCCAACAAACACCGCTTATAATAGGCTAGGTTAGGGAACTTTGGTTAAAACATAAAATTTGCAACGATTTAGTTGACCCTAGTTCATTTGACATTGGTTGAAATTCTACGGTTGAATTTATACACTAGCTTGAATTATCAATTGGTTGAAAGGGTGTATTGGTTGAGTATTCCGGGAGCCCACCGGTACATCATGTACATTAATTTGGAATAACAACAGCAAGAACGTCTGGTTTGTAAACATGTGCCACGAGACACATAAAGTACTGTATTAAACCTTGTGTGATTTCCGGAAGGGAATGAGTCTCGTGAATGAGGAGACGAGTATGACGTGGGGGAGGAAGAGGAGGAGGAGGAGGAGGAGAAGAAAGAATAGGAGGAAAAGGAAGAAGGGGTGACGTGGAGTATTTCTGTTAGTAGTAGTTGGCTCAGTAGTAGTTGTTGTTGTTGTTGTTGTTCCCTAAGCTACCTGGCCGAACAGCCCCGAGTCCCTGAGGAAGGCCATGGCCACGATCGGGCTTTCCCACAGAGCTCTCATTGAGTGTAGATTGTGTTGTTGGCGTAAGTGGTTGTGTGAAATGCAGTCTTCTATGATGTGTTTAATGGTATGGGGTGCTGTGTTACATCCCGGGCAGACGTCGACGACGGAGTCATCCAGTCTCTTCTGATAGCTCAGGAGAGCTGGATGGTGTCCGCATCTCGGCCTGGCAAGGTGGACTCTGTCCTCGCAAGGAAGGGAGGATTCGGAAGGATGGATTTCGGGAGGTCGTGCTTGCAGCTGCGTGTTGTCTGTGAGTGAGTGGATGGATCGGCGAGAGATGTGAGTATGGATGTGCTTCTGGAAGTTGGTTCGGCAGTAGTTGTTGTAGTCGTAATAATAATAATTATTATTATCATAATAATCTATATATCTATTGCCGGACGCCGTGATACCCGAAGGGGTGGACACGAACGAAACGGCCCCATGCACCTCTGTCCCCAATCAGTCGACGCCCCTCCTCCCATCCAGCACCGCCTTCACTCATATACTTCTTAACTCCATCCTTTCACCTCTCATTCGGTCTACCTCTCCCTCTCTGTCCTTTCACCTCACTCTCATATACTCTCTTAGTCACTCTCTCGCTTCCCATACGTTCCACATGGCCGAACTATCTCAAAGTGTTCCTTTTTACACTTTCCAGCACATCTACATCCACACCACACCTCTCTCGTACTTCCTCATTCGACTGTGTATCCCTCCATGTGACTCTGCAGGCACTTCTCAAGTAACTCATTTCCACTCCTCTCTCTCTTGGTTTGAGTCTCTTCACCAACGTCCATGCTTCGCTCTCGTAAATCAATGTCGGGATTAACACATTGTCATGCAAGGACTTCTTTACTTCCATTCTTACCACTCTATTTCTGGTTACTGCTTTCAGCGTTCCTACAACCCTCTTCCCGTGTTGCACCCTATCCCGCATTTCTTCATCCATACTCCCATCTTTACTCAACACACTGCCCAATTATTTAAATGAGCTGACATTCTCCATAACCTGACCGTTCAACCTCACCTCATGCCATGTGGCTGCACCCCTTTCAAAGACCATAACCTTGCTCTTCCCCGCAGTTCCCTTCAGATTCCGTTTTTCACACACTGTCCCAAACATATTTACCAGCCCCTGCAACTCCTATTCACTATCGCTCATGAGAACTGTATCATCAGCAAACAGCAGTACAGGCAACTTCCACTCGTTTCCTTCTCTTATCAGAGGTACACCAAGATCCACTGCTCTTCCTTGTATTTCTTTCATAACTCCATCTACATATATATATATATTGAACAGCCATGGAGACATCACACACCATTGTTTTAACCTAACATTCAGATCAAAGAACTCGCTCTGCTTGTTTTCTACATGTACTGACGCCTTTGCACCCTCATACATGCTCTTCACTGCTTTCAACGACTTGTCGTCTACTCCGTATATTCTCAGTACTTATCACAATAATAATAATAATGATAATAATAATAATAGCAATAATAATCTAACTATCTTGTGTCGGATGACGTGATCCTTGAAGGTGTGGCCATGAACGAATTGCTCCCATGCACCTCTGTCCCTGCAGTCAGTCGATGCCCCTCCTCCTATCCATGGCGCACCACTTTCATGCATATATTATTTAACTCCATCTTTCCACCTCTCTCTCGGTTTACCTCTTCCTCTCTGTCCTTCCACTTCACTATCGTACACTCGCTTAGTCATTCTCTCGCTTCCCATACGTTCCACATGGCCAAACCATGTCAAGGTGTTCCTTTTCACACTTTCCAGCACATCTACATCCACACCACACCACTTGCGTACTTCCTCATTCGTCTGTCTATCCCTCCAGGAAGGGGAAGGTGATGAAGATGGAAGGACAGATATGAAGATATCAATAAAAAAGTGAAACATTTGGGTAGAGCCAGGATAAGGTGAATGATAGTAGGAGGAGTAGATGGATAAGATTATAAAGAAAGTAGAAAGAGAAGGTAAATGAGGTAGGTAGATAGGAGGAGGCGGCGGTGAAAATGACAGAAGAATGAAAATGAGGATAACAGTGGGATTAGAAAAGGAGAAGCAAGAGAAGGAAGAAGAAGATTAAAAGAGGAGGAGGAGGTAAAGGGAGAGGACGAGACCAAATTTATGCGTTAGCTTGGCTTCCGGACGCTTTAATATAACCTGTAATTACTTCAGCTCGAGCGGCAATTTAAACCAGGAATGCTGAAAAGATCCCTCATGCCTTTACAAGCAATTAGGCTCTCCTCTTCCTGGTGTGTGTGGCTATAATTATGTAATTTTGTTGTGATGGCCTGGGAGTGTAATTTTCCTTCGTGTCTGGTTATTTTCAAAAACATTGAGATGCGTCTAGTTTCCGACAGATGTTTTAATATTATTATAAATTTGTTTTGTTTTAACCAAATATTTCTATATGATAAAGCAACACATAAATAGGAACATCACTCGTCTGTACCTATTTAAAATGTTTGATTGTGTAATTGCTAACCAAATCAGTATGTTTTTGTTTTCCTTGAACGGAAGGTGATTAAAGGTTACCTAAAAAAATACACATTCAATTATGAAAGTGACAACCAAATGACTGAAGAACACCCCTTAAATATATATTTCTTCTTTTGTAGACACATGGGCTGGCCTCTAAGATCATTGTAGACACATGGGCTGGCCTCTAAGATCATTGTAGACACATGGGCTGGCCTCTAAGATCATTGCGAGTGCCATTGATTAGGATTGTGTCGGGCTTACATTCTTCATTCCTCATGTATGTTCTTTTCACTCCTAGTGACTTCACCGATATTCACGAATTGACCACTTGCGAGTTTAAAGCTATAAGGAAGTTGGAGCTGTAGACATCGATATCTAACAGAATTATCCAGCTAAACAACGGTTGTAGCGCGTGTATAGGTACATCAAATAAAATTTAACATACTTTCTATCCATCAAAAACATTCATTATCATTGCATTTCTGCTTATGGTTTCATATTCCTAACAGTCTGACCCTCGCAAATGGTCAATTGATTAACATATACTTTAATTAAGTTATCATTAACCACACCTAGACCTGACTGAACCGAACCTTTACCTCATATTAGTCCCGATTAACTTAACCAATCTAACTAAACCTTAATGACCCGTACCTATTTTACCTTAACCGACTTCAGTGTGGCTGAAGTTATTCAATTGTAGGCTATATAAACCGCAGCACACATTATCATAAGTTGGATATCCATCACTTTTTGTTTGCCTCGACATTGTTCACAAATCGAAGAATGTTGTCAAACCAACGGGCTGATAGAAGATATATACAGTGTTAGCCAAAACATAATGATTTCGTTTTTTTTTTCTAATATTGGAAGAGAAACAAAGCAAAACAAATGGGGTTAAAAATATTGTTTGGATTGTAACGAATAGATTTGATTTCATACATGTAGTTATATCTATAAATATATATTGCTGAAAAGATTGCTATTTATATGCAACAAGGTACAATTGACTGATATACATACATATATTAATTACACTAACAGTATAAGTATTTGCTACAGTAATGTATGAAACATTTGAATACTTGAATATTAATGACAATGACTCGGCGTTGAGGAGAAATTATTCAATGATAGTTATACCACTTCACAGTGTAGGTTGGTATGCATATGAAAAGCCAGACATAATAATTATTATTATATATTGTAATCGACGTCGAAAATTCCATGTACAGTACGATATACAGTATATACTGTATATATATACACTGTATATATATATATATATATATATATATATATATATATATATATATATATATATATACAGTATATATATATATATATATATATATATAGTATATATATACCTGTATATATATATATATATATATATATATATATATATATATATATATATATGTATATATATATATATATATATATATATATATATATATATATATACCTGTATATATATATATATATTATATATATACAGTATATATATATATATATATATGTATATATATATGTTTTCATTAATTTAATTGGGAGGTGTTTGGTGATGGGAGTGAGATAAATAAATGAGATTGTTCCTAACGGTTCAGGCACATTTGATAGCGAGATCGGTCCTTAGAGATCTGTGCCCATAAAATGTGATTTCCTTTCACATAAAACATTAGTCTATTGAGTGTGCAGTTGGGTTTGCATACATGATTAGATTGATTGTTTTATTCAGTTCGAGCTCTGTCTCGATTCGGCCACTCCCAGCTATGGGGTATGTGCCTGAGTAGGCTATAATATACACACATACATATATCTTTATGTCCATGCATGGATATTTGTTATTATAATTTGCTATTAAATTTTAGCCAAATTAATTTAGCATAAATGCCTTTAACATTCTAATGTTTCGGGTAACTATTGATCAATTAGAAACTGTGTTTCATTAATGAAGAAACAACACGAGTGATAAAGCACTGCAAAGAAGTATGACTGCATGAACTATTTATGTGAGGAGTAATGCCATGTGAAGTTTACGCAAATAGACGTCTATAGAAGTAGCTAGGTATAGCATATAAACAAAATATAGGTACTGTACAGGTGGACACACATTGGATAGGTGTGGCATAGGTGTTATTATACTAGAAGCACAATCTTAAGTGCGTTGGTTTATTCCTCGGTATGTCCAGGGCACAAGAGAGGATGACCCGGCAACTCAAATTGTACACCATTTCAACCAGATGATCTCAACCAGTGTCAGTTCAACCAATACTGTCAGGCTAGGTCAGGTTATGTCAAGTTAGGTTACGTTTATGGGATGGCACTGGTTTAGTTGTTCAGGGTGAAGTTAGCACTGTTTATAATTACTAATTGATAGGATTTACTTGTTGACATCGTTTATTGGTTGAAATGGTTAACTGATTGAATTATTTTCCAGGTTGAATTGTCTGGGGAACAAAATAGGGACGTAATAGCCACCTAATGCTACCCTCATAACTTTAATAAAAGTCCACCAGTGTAATTTCCAATGTATTTCTGTATTTTGTTTAAACTATTATCAACATGAATCAACCACCCTCCCATGTGTGTATGTGTGTTTGTGAGTGTGTGTGTGTGTATGTGTGTGTGTGTGTGTGTGTATGTGTGTGTGTGTGTGTGTCTGTGTGCATGTGTGTGTGTGTGTCTGCGCTCGTGCGTGTGTGTGTGTGTAGTAAGAAATAACAATGGCAGTGTTTGAAAAAAGTAATATGAAGGAGATATATGTTGTTTTAACCTCATGTGTAGATGAGAGAGAGAGAGAGAGAGAGAGAGAGAGAGAGAGAGAGAGAGAGAGAGAGAGAGAGAGAGAGAGAGAGAGAGAGAGAGAGAGAGAGAGAGAGAGAGAGAGAGAGAGAGAGAGAGAGAGAGAGAGAGAGAGAGAGAACAGGGGAGGGAAGGGGCGGACTGCACTAAATCACAGCTGTGGTAGGTTTGGCTCTGATGGTCTATTGATTATTCTATATGCAAGTGTATCAGCCTGCATCCGTCTGTCTCTCTCTCGCTCGCAGCATCTCTCTCTCTCGCTCGCAGCATCTCTCTCTCTCTCTCTCTCTCTCTCTCTCTCTCTCTCTCTCTCTCTCTCTCTCTCTCTCTCTCTCTCTCTCTCTCTCTCTCTCTCTCTCTCTCTCTCTCTCTCTCTCTCTCTCTCTCTCTCTCTCTCTCTCTCTCATTATCTGCATTTAGTTACTTCTACATTGCCTTCGCCATGGATTCTTCTACAGTAACTGTAGTCCTGGAACTTTCCAAGAAATAACTCTATTATCACGTCTATTATGTTTGCCTGCTATAAATTAGTTGTGTTTTAAATGCATACCTCTTCAGAGAATCCGCCAACTAATTGCCATCTTATATATTAGTACAGATACAATTATGAGTAACTAGTTAGCTTCAAAAACATTATTTTTATCATTGTGTATTTTCCATTACCACATATTTGATGCAGTCTGCATTAGAGATGTTGCATGTATCAAGCTCTCTGCATGAATATGACTTGTTGATGTTTACAGCCACACTTAATTTCAGATTCTGCGTTTGCCTTTTAAATCCTGCATTTCACCGCAAACATTCGCCTCGCTCCCCCATCTTGCCCTCCCCCTCTCCTCTCCAAATATTACCCCCCCCCCTCTGCCCTCCACCACCATAATCATTAAAAAAAAAATGGGATACTGTTTAATATTCATGAGGTAAATATTGACAAGAAGCTGACCCGGGTTGGCCTCGCTAACTGCAGCTAAAGTGTTTGAAGGGGGACATCAAAGACGGTTAAAGGGTAATTTAAGGGTCTACCAGGCTAACTAGGTAGTGCTGAGTATAATCTGTCACGACACAAATATCGCACAACACTTACACGCACACTACCCACATACTGGCACATATACACACATTAATATTTACAACGGAATCAGGCTAAATCGGTTACACTCACAAATGGTCTCAACCCAAACGGCCACAATCATAAACAGCCTAGGTTGGGTTAAGTTAGGTTAGATTAGGCCTGGATTGGTTAGAATAAGTTAGTTTGTTTAGGTTACGCTCGGTTAGGTATGGTTAAGTTAGATAAGAAGTAATTACATTAAAATTAGTAAGTTTACGTTAGGTAACTGTGACCGTTTTTACTTTGGCCATTTCGATGTGTGGCCGTTTTGATTTGAAGCCCTCACAGAATGCATACTCCTTCAGAAACAACGTTCCCCTGAGAGCAAGGGTTTACCCTGAGGGATGAATAAAACATTAATAATGAAACACAATATGTACATTTTGGGGAATGTGAGGGGGAAAACAAGATTTGCATGACAGTTAATTAGTGTGAATATACCAAACATCATTTGTACAGTTTTGAAATAAATACATACATTACTGTATCACTATTATGTATTGCATTACTGTATCACTACTATGTATTGCATAAGGTAATTCAATACATATCATATATTTTTCTAGTCGGGAATTTTTACTGATCTCGAAATCTCTATTGTGAGGGCATCACAATTGACAGGATAAATTAATGAAACCAACACATTACTTTATAGCCATTCATTCATCAGCTAATAATATGACTCTTCTTATGTTGAACCTGACTGGTGAAATGCAATGGTAAGAAATGTGTGGTGTTGTGAATGGTGAAGGTGGTAATGGACGAGCTCACACAGGAGGATCTTATACTCGAGGCATGTGAAAAGTAGCTTAAAATGTGGGACAGATAATTATTGACATTATCAAAATGCTAACATTTGTTCATTGACGTCATGCAAGATCAACAGGTAGATACAGTAACAGTATTCAATGACATCGATGGGCCCTGGTAAGATTTGTGTTGTGTTCGCTGATGGCCACATTTAGCCATCAATCAATCGAATTGGAAAATAATTTCGTCCATTGTTTAGCTTGTGATGTGTTGATAAATACTTGTGGTGAGAACTATACATTTGGTATTGAGTTATATCTGTGGTGGCATTGATTAAGGATATGGTGGTTTTAGTGTTTGGTGAATATTCTAAATATTATTTTCATATGCATGTGGTTTTGCTGGTAACTTGAATGTGTCGTGGGTATTGTGAGGAACACAGAGAGAGAGAGAGAGAGAGAGAGAGAGAGAGAGAGAGAGAGAGAGAGAGAGAGAGAGAGAGAGAGAGAGAGAGAGAGAGAGAGAGAGAGAGAGAGAGAGAGAGAGAGAGAGAGAGAGAGAGAGAGAGAGAGAGAGAGAGAGAGAGAGAGAGATCGAGAGAGAGAGAGAGAGAGAGAGAGAGAGAGAGAGAGAGAGAGAGAGAGAGAGAGAGAAGGGGTTAGTGGCTCGAGAAATCTATGTCAGATGGTGTTTTTAGCTCTTTGTCGATATGTTATAATATCAGTATTTTGTTATCACACAAAGATTTATATTATTTATATTTATTTTTGGTAGCCATTTCTTTTCCGGCAACATCTCTGGTATATTTTTCTTTGGTCTCAGGAAGTGCACTAAAATCATGTTATATTTGGTCACAGAATTCTTATACAAGATTAATTTATCAGCTGACAGACTAGAGTTTATTATGAACATCGATGGAAAATGTGTTCATGGGATGCCAGGTTAAGTCTATAAAAGATAGTTATTGTATTTATGGCAAGCTCGTCCTATCATGACACCATCCTTTCCGCCTCGTTGCTTCATTTTGCAAATCCCTCGCTAGTGGTTGACCATGGCAAAAACGGCTACTGGATACTTTGTCCAGTGGTGCTTTGTATGTCTGTGCTACACAAAACCTTTCCATTATGTGTAAGTGTTTTCTTCATATTTTGAATAACTCGTTAATCAAGATGCACGTATTTGCAATAAGTAGTTTTATAGTAGAAAAATAGCTACCGTATTTGTTATGCTTAATGTTACCAATGAAACTATATATGTGTGTATTCACTATTCACTTGCTTGTTCGTCAAGGGGAATCCACGCAATGCGAGCTAAGCACATTATTATCGCGCCTCCTTAACTGGGAATGTATTGCGTGAAATGCATGTTAAGTGTTTATGTATCGTTGGAATGGCTGTGGATGTGTGTGTAGTCTGTATTTTTAGCCAATTGGCGACATCTGGAAACGAAGGCTTAGGGTTAATCTGAACGGTACCATTCTCACTATGGTACCAGTCTCACCCGAAGGCTTAGGTTGACCACTATGACCAGTAGCTTAGGTTGACCAGTACGATACCCATCTCACCTTGTAATCGACCACCAACCCCAGATGGGACGTCACAACTTCGTCCACTTATACCAGGTTCCTATTTATACTGCTAGGTGAACAGAGGCTACACCGTTAGGAGACTTGCCCAAATGTCTCTTCCCCGCCCGGGTCTCGAACCCGGGACCTTCTGGTTGTGAGCCAGACGCGCTATCAGTTACGCCACGGGGAGGTGTGTGTGTGTGTGTGTGTGTGTGTGTGTGTGTGTGTGTGTGTGTGTGTGTGTGTGTGTGTGTGTGTGTGTCTATGATAATAATTGTCGGTTTATTATTAATTTGCATCCGTGAGGCTGATAATTTACGGAGTTTTTCTTAACTTAGGTACAGTTGCCCACATAAGTTGTATTCCTCTTCGTGATCTTATCTGTGAAAGTAGAATAGTATGAATGAACTGCGAGTATGGTTTCTTTTAATCATCAGTTGACTAGTCAGATGAGTTAACCACTGCATAAGAATATGCAATCGTAATTCAATCATGCGCATTATATTTCTATGTATGCGATCATGGAGAGTAACACAACTTATGCGGGCAACTGTATATTATAATGCTTATTCAACCTTAACTACGAGGTCACGGGCGACCTTTAGCCATCGTTAGGTGCCGAATTCCCACCATAGTACATACACAGATGCAATGATGAGAAATATGTGTAGGCTACCACAAGCTGATATTTGAGCAGCTTGGCTAGGGAGGGACCACGATACAATCCACTCCATCAGGATAGTCGATAAAATCTTTAGGTTTAAGGGAGCCCAACTAGTTTATATTTTTCTCTCTCTGAGTTGTATCCATTCGGCCCTACTGTTTTAAAACGTTAATCCCTATCCAGGTGTCGATTTTTTTTTCTGGCGAGCAGTAGTGAGCCATCATATTGTTAAAAATGTCTTTGATAACAGGCTGAATTTGTAAAACCAAATTATAGAAACATTTCTCAGGCGAAGTAGGATTTCTCCATACAATATTTGACACCTGGATGGGGATAAACATCTTAAAACAGTAGGCTGAATGGGCCCGAATGGATACAAAGCCAGAGAAAGATAAAACAGAGCGAAATAAAGCAGGTCACCACCATTCAGAGGGATTCGAGCCCCGACCTCGCAGTCAGTGACCAGCGCTTTTTAGACCACTCAACTAACCGGATTGTGCGTGTGTACTTACTCTAGTTGTACTTACTCTAGTTGTATTGCGGGAGTGAGCATGCTCGTTATTTCCCGCCTCCTATATGTGTAGGTGTTATATGTATCGTTGGAATGGCTGTGGATGTGTGTGTAGTCTGTATTTTTAGCCAATTGGCGACATCGGAAACGAAGGCTTAGGGTGGATCTGTATGGTACCATTCTCACTATAGACGGTACCGTCTCGCCCGAAGGCTTAGGTAGCCATCAGCTTAGGTGAACCATATGATACCCATCTCGCCTTGTACCATTTTTGCCAACCCCAGATGGGACGTCACAACGTCGTCCACTTATTCCAGGTACCTATTTACAGCTAGGTGAACTGAGGCTAACACATGAAAGGAGACAAGCCCAATTTGTCTCCGCCCAGCCGGGATTGAACCCCCGACCCCTCGTGTGTGAGACGAGAGCTCTACCTACTAGGCTACGGGCTGTGTGTGTGTGTGTGTGTGTGTGTGTGTGTGTGTGTGTGTTGATTGTTTCTCTCATTTAGCTCTTATCTGCAGCATGAGACATTTCCTACCTTCCACATCTCACAAATGTTCAAGTATCCTGTATACACAGTAGCCAGTGTACTTCTCCCTCCTTGACATGTACCTCACGCTCTCCGTGATCAGGCTGAGGCTCTCGTGCCTCAGGGGCTCCACTGACTCCAAATTAGGAACCACTGTCATATATACTGTATATATATATATATATATATATATACTGTATATATATATACATATATATACATATTATATATATATATATATATATATATATATATATATATATATACTGTATATACCGGTATATATATATTATATATATATATATATATATATATATATATATATATATACCGTATATATTTATATATATTATACATATTCAGTATATACATTATATGTATCACTTCTCTTTTCACTATCAAGCCTAAAAATATAAAAATATAACATATGAGTATCATGTCATCACATACGAAAATGTAAAATTTATTCCATTTGATTCAATTTAAATTTCTAATTCGTCACCCGCATAGCTCTAAATGTATATTTTTCTTTAATTTGTTCCCTCGTTTCTCTTCTTAATACAATGATTCAAAATATCGCCTCTTTTCATATTCGATTTCTAGAGTTCCCATTGTCCCCCATACAATGTCATACACTGGGTAGCAACATCAAAATGATTGTATACATTATTTTCACTACCTGTGTTCCTTTTACTTCTCTAATGTTTCTAATTATAATTTCTTATTGTACCAACCTCAGTCTTTTATTCGTTAAATATATCTATTGAATTAACATGACATGTTTGTATATAAAGACATTATGATACTCATGATAGGTTTTATTGGTCTCCATTTTAGGCTTCATTATAACATAAAAGAAGTGTTGAACCGTTGCCGATAAACATGTTCCTGTTTGCTTTTGGACTCGAACCACCGACAGTCAATACGGGTGTCCATGATTTATTCCACTACACCATAGAGGAATAAAGGATACTTGACCTTTTCCTATTAATATTTGGGAGAAGGGAAATCCTACTTGGAACATCTATTTCAATTCAACACATGTCGTAGGATCCGTATTCCAGGATACCATACAGCGATTTTTACAAGTACCCCCACGCAACTCTGGTTATAGAGATGTAATATATTTCTCGCCCAGCTAAACACGAGAGTCAATAATATCAAATATACCTTACAAGTACATGTGAGCTACTAAATGTTTTATATTCCCAGCCGGACTCTAACCACTGACAGTCAGGACGACACTAGTCCTGACTGTCGGTGGTTCGAGTCTGACCGGGAGTATACAAGGTTTAGTAGCTCACGTGTATTTGTGAGATATATATATATATATATATATATATATACACACACACACTCACACACACAACCGGTACATGAAGGTGCTGACATTGCCTTCTGCACTTTTCTATAGAATAGTGATATACTGTAGATTTTATTTCATATCCGTCTGTAAATAGTTATGGGAGACTCTCATGTGTATGGTTTGTGTATGCCTACTCAACGAGGCAGAGAAAGGGGCGAGGGAACGCGAAAGTGATCCATGACCCTAAGAATTGGAACTTTAAAGGTTTTTGTTCGGGCTCTGTCTCGATTCGGCCACCCCCAGCAACGAGGTATGTGCCTGACTATATTGTATACATACATACATACATATATGCCTTTGCGTATCCAGTAGTTGTAATATTCTGATAAACATGATCAACTATTTTCTGTAGAGAAAGGTGATACAATAAAATGAAATGAAGTACGATGACGTAAGCTGAATTGGGTTTTGACGTAGCGTTCATACCCATGGTTTTTGGCCTTTTGAGCCTGTGGTAGTTATGTGCTCAGTCTGAGACACATGCTGTATGTGGATACTTTTGTATTAATTATTATTAGGCCAGAACTCTTAACTATTATCCTCTATGACATAAAACAAACTTGAACAATCGAACACATATTTCTACAATTTGGGAAGAATCATCCAAGAATTAGGTGTGGTCATTTAAATCCCATCTGCTCTTGCCTTTTTTAGTTACACTGGTTGCAGTAGAGGTCAAGATTTCGGGCATATTAATAGTGACAGTACTTCACATTTTACAAAGGTTATTTCAATTACCATTTAACTCTCGGCTCCTTAATGCCAATATAACCATTATAGATATTCCGACCAGCTAAGTGAGTTCCTGATATGGAATATGTTGATGACTGCCATATATTACCCTTTAAATAGGTGTGTGTGTGTGTGTGTGTGTGTGTGTGAGTGTGTGTGTGTGTGTGTGTGTGTGTGTTGGGGGGGGGGGGGACAAGCTTTGGTGATTTCATGAGTACAGATTTCATAATATTTGTAGGTTTATGTGTAAAAATAGATTGAGCAAACAGTTTAAGTGTGTAGTTGTAAGTTGTTCACACACTAAAATACATAGAAACCAAGTGCTTAACGCTAGGTTAGGTTAAGTAGACTAGCTTAGGTTAGGTAGGTTTGGCGTTTCAAGATTGATCGGGACAACTTTTATTTTGTTTTGAAAAACGAAAAATGTACTCGTAAACATGCATAATTCCAGTCAGTACCGATAAACACACCGTCGTTTATGAGTCCTCGCTTGTGTGTCCAATTATATATACTAGTAAATGCTCTGTATACAGTATATATATATAAGTATTATTAAACAACATTTGGAAAACAATGATTATCGTATCTATCAGAAATCGCCCAAACCTTTAGATAAGCAAAGCAATAGCAATAATGTATATTCAAGGGAAACAATGGCAGACGTAATTACAGCCTGGATTTTTTTTTTTTTTTTTTTTAAGAGACAATGAACGGAGGAAGGAAACACACAGATAAAACAAAAAGGTCCATGTGCCTAAAGGCATCCTCCATTCATAAAATGTTTGTAACAACTGGATTTAAACTTTTGTAGATTGTAAGTTTGTGGAAAGCAACGTAATTACAGCCTGGATTATCTGCTATAACTACAATATAGTCTGTTGTGTATGTATTTGAGAGAGAGAGAGATATAGTTACAAGGAATATTTAGTATCTCAGAGACCTTGATGTCCATTCCGAGGAGATACTCGAAGTGGAAGGAGAGAGACTGTTTAGTGCACTACACTCATTACAGAGTGCGCAAGATACTATCTACTCTCTTCTGGAACTGCTCTACTGAAGAACTGTTTACAACTTCGAAGGGAAGTTTGTTCCAGGTAGAACAGATCTTATATGTGAAAAAGTTTCCACAATTACTAGTGCTGAACCTTTTCAATTATAATTTCCAACCATGGATGCGTGTTGTATTCGTGTTGAGGCTAAGCATTGTGTTATTATTATTATTATAAATACTTATATAAATATTGTTTTTCTTAATGGTTGTGATCCCCTGTAACTGAGTTAATACCCAGAAAGAAAGGTGATATCACTTGTAGAACGTGATATTGTAGAGTGACAACGGCATTGATTTATTATTAAATTAGCTGCTTAGTTTGTTCTCTTGTCCGCTCATTGTGGTGCATTTTGGTAGTTTCTGTAGAATTTGGATAGTGGGAAGTATATATTTTGTTACATAACTTAGAATTATATTATACAAGAAACACAGGCAACACATTAAATATAAACCAGGTGGGACTTTAATAATATCCACCTTCAACATTTGTCTAATATTGCTAGAAGACGGGCTTCAGGTGTATGGAGTCTCCTCATACATCTACTTCTATTAGGGAATAAAGCTGGAGCTCTTGTTGAATGCGCCAAACAATAAACTAGTAAACCGAACACATGTTTTGTATGTGACGTCATATTAGAAGTCACAAAGGGGATGCCATCATTTGTAAGATCAAACATTATGGAATATCATTTAAGTCGGCCACTTTCCATTTGTGCCCTACAGAGCAAATTCAGTTAACCTAATATATTACCATTGTATAACTAATGATTACCTTTTCCTAAAATGTAGCTTTTATTTATTTCCAAATGTCCATAAGCTTCAAGTAGAAACACTGTTTGAACTTGACTAAAGAAATACAAAAATATCAAATCTACTGCTAGAACCCAGCCACAACGGCCGAAAACTATGTTGGTATGACGCTGCTTTGGAAAGGTATTGCACGATAGCATTTATCATCAGCTTCATAGGGTCCATATTATTCTGGCAACATTTTCACACAAGTGCTCGTGTGACACAAGTTTAAGAATCAGAGAGGTAAAGTATATCTCAATTAATACTGTGACTTCCCAAATATCTTCCTAAGCTAAACAGAATCATCTATTCATAGCCAGACTAAGAGGAAGAAATGCGTCCTTAAATACTGAAGGAATTGAAGTCACAGAGGAAAATTGTGGCCTATGACGTTACGGGGCCACGGGGAGATGCCACCAATTGTGAGGCCAAATATTGTGGCAGCAAACAGAGTCTGGGTGGCCTTAATGAACGTCTTGTGGCACTGTTGACACCCACTGTAATTGCTGGCGACACTCCAGACAATTACTCGAACCCCACGTCAACAGTCAAACAGTTCCCTTTACTTATACTTCATAAAACGAGGGCGATACTACTACTACTAATAATAATAATAATAATAATAATAATAATAATAATAATAATAATAATTATAATAATAATAATAATTATAATAATAATAACAATTTATTAATTTACTTTTTAATTAATAAAAAAACGTCGCTTCTTCCAAAAAACAAAATTACCACTCGAATTATGTTTAAACAATGCAATTACAGGAGCAGTGGCATTTTTTATAAATAAACTGTGAAGCCGTAGAGGAGGCACTAACCTAATCCTTTTGAGGAATATAAAGAGTTTTGAGAGTTATTCAAGCAATTACTAGACGATGTTGTTCTGTTTAGGAACATCTTGTGCGAGCTAGAGAGATTAATGAGGTAAATTTCACCCCTGCAATTCCTAAACATCCTTCCTAAGTTACGTAGAATCGTCTAATGATAGACCGTAGTTTCCAGTGTTATATGCTATAAGCCCCCTCATTATACCGTTACGCACCTACTGTATATACAGTATATATCTATTGCCAGACGAATTTATCCCCGAAGGGATGGCAAATTGCGCATAGTTCCATAATATTCTTGCTGGTATTTGACGATTGTATTACGCGTATAAAGGTTCCTTGGAAGTTAAGGAGGTAATTATGACAGATGTTACCCCTTTGGTTGTTAGAGGACCTACCACAGCTAAATAAAAGCGTTTATTATTAGCCGAAAGACATTAAAGAAAAATGCGTCAAGGGTTAATGGTGCAAGTAATTAGCCTTAAGTGTACTCGGTAATGTAAGACAGGGCGTTGTCAGTAATATATATTAATTGGTGTTAGGAGGTAAACACATTAGGTTGATGTTGGCTGACATCTCACGGTGTCATGGCATTAGTGTTTTTTTTTTTTTTTTTTTTTATGTGAGTGAAGGAGACAAAAGGCAAAGCTACATGTAGCATAATCCTCCAAAGTTGAACGAATGACACAGAGCCAAGTTCAATGTACGTTAAAGTCAAAATGCCTCGATACACAGAGTTTGAAGGAGTTTGAGTTATAGGATGAGGGAAAGATAGGTTGAGGGAGAGACTTCCAAAGCTTACTTGTTGAGTAGAAGAAAGACGAAAACAATAGGTTCACTCTTGGGTTAGAGAGTTGGACAGAATAAGGGTGGAAGTGTGTTGAGAAGTAAGTGCTCCCACTCTCCGTAAGGAATGAGGCATACACTGAGAGAGCTTTGATGAACACTGATTATTGTAATAGCAATAGAAGAGTGGGAGATACGCAACATTGTGGCATGTAGAGATTAATTGTAATGAATTAGTAGGAGGAAGTGAGTTTATGAGATGAAATGCTTTTGACTTCACATGTGTCGGGAGGTTCCCTCCATACAACACGTATGGGGGAAACCTCCCCATACATGTGAACAATACTCAATACATGGACGCACTGTGCACCTATACAGCACAAATAGCTGTGCGAGGGTGAAAACCCACGAATATGGTTGAGCACACCTAACTTCTGGGAAGCTGTTTTTAGCAAGAGTGGTAATACGATCTTTAACGCCTTACGAGCGGGCCCGTCGGTAACTTCTGCTACCCGC
Source organism: Paralithodes platypus (assembly GCA_032716605.1). Lineage (NCBI taxonomy): Eukaryota > Metazoa > Arthropoda > Malacostraca > Decapoda > Lithodidae > Paralithodes > Paralithodes platypus. The sequence goes on along the minus strand of CM064575.1, from coordinate 22,980,178 downwards.
CAAGCGGGTGGTTTTACCCTAAACGACCTTGTTTCCGTGCTCTTTTTCATGCATAAACAAGAGCCAGAGCGTAATACAATTATGTATCCCTGAAAGGGCGATAATTGAGCTTTCCAATGACACCAGAAGCATCCTTCTACGACCACTGGTTCTCTTGCAACGATCGTGCAACACGAAGGAAAAATAGCTAAAATAAGGTAATTTCCTTACATAATTCCCTGTGTAGCGAGGCACTGAGTGTGGGCGTGTGTGAAGTAGGGCCCAGTGCTGGCGCGGGAGCCGTGCCGAACGGTCAGAGCCGACCTACGCTCCTCCCACCGCTCGTCTCTCTCTCAGAGCCAAATATTGCTCAGAATTGCACACCGCCTTAAGTCGGTCCCCGCCACATAGTCCTTTCTTCTCTAGACCGACTTAAGTCCGGCCCCGCTAGACAAGGGTTAAAGGACAGATCAGGAGAAAACAAAAAAGACCAAGAATACTGAGAGATGAAGAGTTGATTTGTGTATTGTTGAAGCATAAGGAAAAGGTTACGTGGAAGATGGAGACGAGTAAAAAGAAGGAGAAATAATTTGGTTTTTGAAGCATTAAAAGTAATAAGATCACATCTGCCTCAATCGGAGATAGTTTACAGATCAGACGATAGGCGTGCTATTGCCTCATCACGTGAGTTTTGGAGTGATTGCATGCTGGGTCGTTCTGGAAAACTAGTTGAATAGAGGACATAGGAGTGGATAGGACTAGAGGTACAGTTGAGAAGATCATTAATTAATATTAGAAAGAGAACTGGAAACAGGGCACCAAAGTCATAGGTTGAGGAAGTGAGCGATGGCCACCCACAACTGCAGCTATGGAACGGTCAGAAAGAACATAGAGACAAAGGCACACATGGAAGGATAGAAACCGAAGAAGGGTAGTTTGGAAAGTAGAGATTAGCGTCAGACTCTATCGAATTTTGTCGATATCTCTAGCGCAATAGAGAAGGTCTCACCGAAGATCCAAAAGGAGGATGACCAAGAGTTAGCAAAATAAGAAAGAAGATCACCTGGTAGAGTGGCCCTTAGGGAAACCATATTGCCGACCTGAAAGGAGATTATGGTAAGACAAATGCTTAAGATATTTTCAAAAATAGTTTAAAAAACATTAGAGATGCAAGAAATGAGAACTATTGGACGAAAGTTGGAGGGTTGAGAGCAGTCACCCTTCTTTGGGACAGGTTGCTTGAATGAGAGCAAATTTCCAGCAAGAAGGAAATTTAGAGAAAAGACAGACGAAAAAGTTTGCCTAGGCCGGGAGTCAGCAGGGAACAACAATTGTGAAATACAACAGGAGGAACACTAGCCAATCCGTACACCTTCTTAGTATTCAGCCCAGAGAGGGCAGGAAGTACATACTAAGAACAAATTGTTATATTAGGCATACATAAAAGAGAGGGGGGGGGGGTGGAGAGGGAGGAACAGCACCGGAATCATCCAAACTGCTATGCGATTGAATTTGTCCTTCTTCCAATGCTATGATTTGATTAGTCAGCATTAGTAAATGATTGCTGAATACCTTGCAATTAACTACCCAAAACATTATATTATTAAACAAATACTATGCAATGAAACTACAAAAGCTTTAGACATATGTAGTTTATTGAATGAAAATGTTTGTTATGCATTATTAATATTTTTGAAACATGATTTAATTATTTCTTATAAGTTTCACCAGAACGTTAAATATTTCAAGATTTAAGCAAACTGTTTTATGACTATTTTGGTATGTATTGATGAGTTATGTTACAACTATCTTTTTGTATTGAAATATAATTAGTGTCGAATGGTGGACTTAAGTGGCTCTCATAGGCTAAACATTATTCGGATGAAAATAATAATGCCATGACGATATTGTTTTCTTTCAATATAATAATTGATTTGTTGACAGAACAATCGAGATAATTTAAAGTCACTATTTATTTGATTGAAATGTTGTTGCTTGGCATATTCTTGATGATGTACCTCTAATAATGTTCATATATTTATCATTGCATATTTTAATTAAAACATTGGTATTCCTGAGTAGATTGGTAGAATTAAGTAATTTTGTTTATGTTCGTATAATTATAAGGCGTCTTAAAATCAACCTAGCAATATATTTGACACATGCGTATGCACATAATTCAAGATAATTATGTCGGTAGTTATGATAAGCAATTCCACCATAATTTAATTATGTTACAATTAATTTCTTAGATATTGATTCAGGCAAAAAACTGTCAAGTAATAAAGAGCCATTCTATATTTAAATGTAACTCGCAAACCTAACCAAGTGAAGTTAGTAGTTTGTGCATTGGTATGTCTAGCGATGTATAGTGTTCAATCAATGGTGTTTCATTATGTTATCGATTTCACAAAATCTGCCATGCAATGTCACCGTCATTAATTATCTGATATCTTTGGGCCAGAGCGACCAACCTGTTATGGTCTGACGTCACAGATAAGCAGCCAAGCACTAGTTGTCGGTTCAGGGAATTGCGTGAGTAAGGCTTGGAAAGATAAAGCATAACAATAGTGATAACATTGAAGATTGAAAGATGTAAATGTATATGATGTAGGGTAAGCAGCAGTTTGACAACAAAGGAAATGAAGGGCAACTCGTGAACAAGTGGGAATTGTAAACCACACTTTTATTCTGCAAATGATACAAAAAAACGAAAATACAACAGAGGGAAAAGTTCGAAACGAGAAAATTGAAAGTAAGAGGGCGGTGGAATGAATTCGTCCTCTTCCTTTAACATTCACATAAAATTCATCCGAGCGAGATTTTAGCTTTGAAATATATTCTGGTCGTCGTTTGAGTGAGAGAGAGTTTCCGGACCAGGCGATAGGGCTGAGTGTGGGCTTTTGTCAGGAGAATTTCGATACTTTATATACAGTATATATATATAAGATTTTGTTTTGTTTTTCTAACTGGTTTCATTTTTAGCTTTGTTGTTTTATTTATAGTGGAATGAAGTAAACAATATATTCCATGAAAACAGAAGCCAAGCACCTCAATAGATGTTCTGCATTAATTAAAATTTACTACAATGTCTTTTAATTTAAGTAGGTTTTCCAAAAATATGTCAATCTTGCTAAAATTGTTATAATGAGATATACTAAAACTGTATCCTACCTCCAGAAAATGTATAATTAAGAAATTCAGTATACTATGACACATTCCTTCATTTATATATTACTTGTTGATATCATTGGGCATAGCTTTGTGAGAGTTAAAGCCTTAATTGAGATCAAGTTTACCCATTTTCTTGCTAAAGGGCAAGATAATGAAACATTTTGTCGACCACTTCCTCAATACAATATAACTCCCATTCCAATCATTTAGCTTAAGAAAGGTCTCTCGGGCTGACGGGGATAACGAATAGCTAATTATTGACATACTCGAACCTTTACATGAATAGGTTAGCAACATGGCGGATTCATTGGCGGGGTATAATGTATGCAGTATGTTGGCAACAAACTCCCTATAAAAGGGCTTGGGAGGCAGCTGGGTGTTATATGCAAACTTTTTTTCGCAATTCTCTTCGTTTCGTTATCCCTTTATTAACATGTATAGGGTTCTCCAAATGCCGTTTGTTGTTGATCGTGTGTCCCTTCTATGGTAAATATTGTTTTTGCTGTATAGGGAAGACTAGATCCGGGGCATAATTATGAGTGCGCGGTTATGGTTATCTCTGGGTCTTGCTGTCTATAACTTCCCCAGGTATATTTTATTGTTTAACCCTCAACTCGCGGTGCCCGTCATATGACAGGAGAGAGAATATTGGCCACCCCTGCTGCACCAGTCATATGACGGGTGCCATTTTGAGGCCATTATGAGCTTTGAGAGAGAAACCGAGCTTTGGGGGGACGATAGGCGGCATCAGACCGCTCGCCACCGCTATGGGGCCTTCACTGAGACATACTTTATCTCATCACCACATCCCTACTGCTATCAACAAGGATAAAATCGGGAAAAATGCCTCATTTTAGGGTATTTTCCCCTCCGGTTACACGATCTTTGCAAGAGAACCTGTGGTCGTACAAGGATGATTGAGGTGTCATTGGAAAGCTCTATTATCGCTCTTTCACGGATATATAATTGTATTACACTATTAACAGGCTGGGCTAATGGTATTCGACATGACACGCCTCATTAAATTTGGAAAAGTGCAATGTGATGCATATCGGTTATGATAATCTCAATCAGAATAATTACTACTGGAAGTGACCCTGAAAGAAGAGTTAGGTCTTCTGATTTGCAGCCACCTAAACTTTTGGAAGCAGTGAATTGAAGTATAGAAGGAAGCCCAGAAAAGCCTTTGGTATATTGTATTAAGAAGTAATACAGAAGTACAGAGATTGCCTTCACACTCTACAACGTTCTAATGCAGCCTCTACTATAGTATGTTGTATTTTTCTGGTATCCAGCACTCGGACAAGCTATAGAGCAACGAGAAAGAAGCCAAGCAAGTGTTAGAAAACTCACTTCATCGATTAGAAAACTGGGCTATGAAAATCAATTGAGAACCTCGGTCCCTCTTCGTTTTTTTGGTTTCTTTTTCTATGTGATTGAGGGAGGCAAAAGGCATAACTGCCTCTAGCGAGTGCCTCCCCCATAGTTGAAAGAGTGACAGGGCCAAAATCAAGGGACGTTCGAGCCAAAATGCCTGGACACACAGAGTTTGAAGCAATTTAAGTCATAGGAAGAGGGAAAGACTGATTCTGGGAGAGAGTTCCAGAGCTCAGCTGTTGAGTAGAAGAAAGTTTGAGAGTAACGTTTCACTCTTGGGTTGGAGAGTTGCACAGAGTAGGGGTGGGATTGAGTTGCAAGACGGGTACCACCTGCCCTACGTAAAGGAGGTGGTATGCACTGGGATAGCTCTGAGGAACACTGATTATTATAGTAGCGATAGAATAGCGAGAGAGATGCAACATTGCGGCGGAGAGAGAGAGATTGCAGAGAGTTGGTGAGTGGACGGGAGTTAATGATACGAAAGGCCTTCCTTTCAACTTTGTCTAGGAGAGCGGTGTGAGAGGAACCTCCCCACACATGTGAACAATACTCAATACAAGGGCGCACTATGCCCCTGTACAGAGCAAGAAGCTGTGCAGTATGAAAGAGCCCTCTAAGGCGGTTGAGCACACCCAGCTTCTGGGAGGCTGCCTTAGCAAGACTGGTAATATGGTCCTTCCAAATGAGAGCAGAAGAAAAAGAGACACCAAGAATATTGAGAGACGATGAAGGGTTGATTTTTGTATTGTTGAAGAATAAGGGATAGTCCGCTGGGAGATCCTGACGGGTAGATAGATGGAGAAATTGGGTTTTGGAAGCATTAAAGTTAACAAGGTTTTCTTTGCCCCAATTGGAAATAGTATTTAGATCAGAATTTAAGAGTACTATGGCTTCATTACGTTTGTCGTTGAGGGATTGCTGGCTGGGGCGTTCTGAAAACCTAATGGAGTAGTGCAAGGTTGAGTCATCTGCGTATGAATGGATGGGAATTAAGGTACAGTTAAGGAGATCATTTATAAAAATTAGAAAGAGAATAGGAGATAGGACAGAGCCCTGAGGAACACCGGAGTTTATAGGGTGAGGAAGTGAACAATGGCCGTCCACAACCGCGGCTATGGAACGGCCGGAAAGGAAATTGGAGACAAAGGCACATATGGAGGGATAGAAACCGAAGGAGGGTAGTTTAGAAATTAAAGATTTATGCCAGACTCTATCGAAGGCTTTCGATATGTCTAGTGCAATAGAAAAAAGTCTCACCGAAGTCCCAAAGGAGGATGACCAAGAGTTAGTAAGATATGAAAGAAGATCACCAGTAGAGCGACCCTTAAGGAAGCCATACTGGCGATCTGAGAGCAGATTATGAGAAGAGAAATGCTTAAGAAATTTGGAAGCAAGAATAGTTTCAAAAACTTTAGAAAGACAAGAGATGAGAGCAATTGGACGATAGTTGGAGGGTTGAGAGCGGTCACCCTTCTTTGGGACAGGTTGAATGTGAGCAAACTTCCAGCATGAAGGGAAGACGTTAGAGGATAGACAGAGACGAAAGGGTTTGCCTAGGCAGGGAGTTAGCACGGAAGCACAGTTTTTGAGAACAACAGGAGGAACACCGTCCGGACCGTACGCCTTATTAGTGTTAAGCCCAGAGAGGGTAGAAAGTACATCTTTAGAAGAGATTAGGATATTAGGCATAAGTAAGAGAGAGGAGGGCGGAGAGGGAGAAATAGCACCGGAATCATCCAAGGTGGAGTTTTAAGCAAAAGTTTGAGCGAAGAGTTTAGCTTTGTCAGAGGAAGAAGTGATGGTTGTGCCATCAGAGTGGGAAAGGGGAGGGAAAGACGAGGAAGAGAAATTGTTGGAGAGGTTTTTGGCTAGATGCCAGAAAGCTTGGGAAGAGCTAGAGTTGGATAGTTCAGTGCATTTATTATTGATGAAAGAGTGTTTGGCAAGTCGAAGAACAGATTTGGCTTGATTCCGGGCAGAAACATATGAAGAATGAGACGTTGGAAACACGTAGGCTGCAAGGCCATAGCAATGGATTTAGCAATATGGATGATAGCCAGCTGTTTAATTTCAATATGCATACACAATGCTACCATGGCAGTAAATTACATTTGAAGAGGTTCAACACTATTGTATGTGAACAATATATTCACATGTAAGATATGTTGTATATGGAATAATCTTACCTCTGAAGTTGTAGGTAACTTTTTAGTAGGGCTGTCTCCGCAATGAGTTTATAACTCCCTGTAACTCTTATTGGGCATTGTAAATTGGAATTGCACTGTCAATTTGGATATATACAGGCATATATTTGTCAACGTATATACAGGCATATATTTGTCAACGTATAGTTTGTCTGATGGAGAGTTGGTACCAGGATTATCTGGGAACTGCTGAAAATATCAAGAGTCATTTAAGAGAAGAGTATCCTTAAACATTTTGTTTAGCAATATTATCTCAAATTGGAGACGCTCCTATTGGCTCTTTAGGTAAATCGGGAGGAGTTGGAGCTGGTTCAAAAGGTCACTTGAAAAATATAATTCAAAATGTCGGCGATCTGCTTGATAAAGCTTTATAATCAGTTCATGCATGGGATGATGACTTTAACAACTGTTATGAATATTTGCGTCTAGCATATGTTAGTAAATAAAGCTAGTGAAGGTGACAATATATGTGCATGTTGTATGGTTGCACGACTTTGCATACAGTACTTTACGTGATATTTGTTTTTTAGATTATTCAAATTTCTATAAATATGGGTAAGGATCCCAGCTATTATAAGACTCCTAGATAAATATAATAGAAACATAATTATGTAGTTGATAAATATTCAAATTCATAACATCTTTCTAATGGTCGGGATGTGTTTGTTTAACTTAAGATCTTCTACCTTATCGTTTTTGACCTACTGTACACATTAACATGTGTGAATTAATTGTGAATATTCTGATTTATTATACTATTAAATATTTCAGACTTTTCTCCTATTTTATAAATTGATCTTCTTTCCTCAAGTTAATGATTGTTTAATCCACATATGCAGGGTGTCGCAGAAGGAAATAGCATAACTTACAGCCAATATCGTTAAGCCTACGCTGTTTTATGAGGAAATGTTTAATTCACTATGGATAATGAGTTGCAAGGATCTAAATATTTAGGGCCATAGTAACTCTGGCAGTAGGCCTACAACTCACCACCACTGGAATAGGGATGCAACATAACATTCCCCCTCCGGTGGTGGTAAAGAAGATAAAGCATACCATGTGTAAACTATCTTGGGTGGTGGGAGTGGAGGAATACAAGAGGAGGGTATTCTTTAACCACGTCACTCACCCGATATATATATATATATATATATATATATACCATGCATTACACTATGACAGCATTATACTGGAGTTGGTTTTGCAATTACTGCCCTAGATACTAAACCTATTATTAGTATAAGTATTATCTTTTGTTTTTCAGTTTGACCACCCGCAAGCATCTATTGTATATTTCTTTGGGTGGTCCCCTCATAATTGGGCAATCATCATATATTATTATCTCCTCCCGTCTTCTCTCCTCGGACCGCTCACCTTCTGCGTTATAGCCCATGGGGACGAATGAGGTGTGGGGAGGTTCGTCCCTCTTCTTGCCCGCGCCGCTGTAGCCCTCGTTTTCCATCTTGCTTACTGGGTCTAGTTCGATCCTGTCCATACGGTTGCTCACCGGGTACTGAGACCATCTTCGCGAGGTTCGCCGCTTATCTGAGGAATCAAGTCCATGCAAGGGAGGGTTATCGCTATAGGGGGCGTCCTGATAAGATATAGTAGATGATATGAGATAGGTTTTAGGTTGAGAGATAGAAGGAAAGTATGGGTGTATATAGAGACAATGAGGTCATGAAAGAGATGGAGGTATACAGTATAGACAATTAGTAGATATTTAGAGTTAAGTAGAGAGTTTAGAGATATACATCAATTGTGAAAATATGTAAAGAAAATAGGTTATGAAGGTGAAGCGATCAACTGTAGATGCATTGTATGGCTAGAGTGGTGAAGTAGATAAGAAATCGTAGATGTTAAGAGGTATGACAGAAGGTTGCATGCGAGATGGAGAGTGTGTGCATATATATTTATGTATGGTATAAACAGAGAGAGAGAGAGAGAGAGAAACAAAAAGTTCGTGAAACGGAATAATCGATATTGAATACATTTTGAAAACTGAAGTGGTAAATAGTATAACTGTTAATAACTGATATAGACGTAAGGATATCGTGAGTGATAAGGTTATAATACAGATTGGATGAACTGGATTGAAAGCTGTGGATGGCCGGATGAAGAAAATTAGGATTGTTACTGCAAATATATATGTTCAGCCATTCACGTTTCAAACGTGAAATAATCCCTAAGAACTTATAATGTGTTCGCACTTTTACAGTGCATACATGTCCTTCATATCTCTACGATTGTACAAGAGTAATGGAGAAATGCTAGTATAAATTGTGGCAGTATATTATATTAATGCATCAAATAATTATAAATAAGAATATGTAGAGAAACAAGCAGTTAGCATTACTTAAGGAGGAAAGGGAATGGGAAACACCAATATTCTTATTTGCTCATTTTGTAATCAATGGAACAAAATGAAAGAAAGCTTTAAATTGGAGGGAATAAACGTTTGCGCTGTTTGTGTGAGTAAACATTTTAACAATTATGAAGCAACTATAAATATATTGATAAGACTATGAGCTAAAATATACACGGATGTACTGTGGACCCTGGGTGGCCAGGATATAGCAGTTTGAGGAAATTTTAGTATTTCGGGAATAATTTGTTAGAGATAATCATTCGCAATGTGAGTTGCAAGATAATATACAAAGGAGTGATTAGTGGGTTGGAGTGCCAAGAAAAAGAATAACAAATATGTAAAATTCAAAACAAAATAATGCTCTTCGATTGTATAGTGGTTCCAACACTGAAAAGTAGTACACAAATAAATAAAAATTAAAAATACTTCACCATGTTCCCAGATACAAGTCATGAGTAAGAGCTATCACAATTTGTTATATGATAAGTCAATCTACACTGTAATAAATTAACGCTTATTTGTAACAAACATTGTACACTTAAACAGTGTTCTTCGTTTTAACTATTCAAATTAGAACACGTATACGAGTGAAACAATTCTTATGTGTATTAGTTTTGTTAACATTTAACATTCAATCAGTACAGTGTAGATCTACAGTAATCGTTTTATGTACACATGATCGAGCATTTCAGATTAGTATATATTTAATATAATTTAATTATAATAATTAAAACTAAATCTTACCGGAAATGTTTGATTGGTGATATAACTATGAAATATATTTATTACAGTATTAAATACTGTATATGATGAATATAACACATTATGGGGAGATGCAACACACCTATTCTCTAAACTGCATGTTTTCAATCTAATACACTTAAACTGTAACAAAACTGGTACACATTATAGGATTATACTCACGACAACATTTTAGAAAACTATATACATTTGACATTCAAACTAGAACCCACCCAAAAGCCTTATGTAACTCTTCAAATAGATATATTAAGCTATAATTGCACACGTATAATTGCACACGTATAATTGCACACGTATAATTGCCCACGTATTATGCGTACCAGTTTTGTTACAGTGTATCAGAGGAATTGATCGACATGGTAGAAAATGTTTATGAGGTTACTAAAAAAAAAAAATCGATGAGATGGACAAGAAACTGGCGAAGCAATGTTACGTTGAGGCAAGACGATAGTTTTGTAATGATATGGGGTCGGGAAATGCAGTGATTAATCATTTCAAAGATTGTGAAGAGAAGAGAGTAGCAATTGATTGACTGCGGACAGGATTGGTGGGATAGTATGAAGTATGGCTGTGACGAGAGGAATAGGAAGATGTATTGACGATTGGCTACCGATAAAAAAAAAGAAAATCAAAGTTAATTATAGTTGTTTAGGGATAAACTTTCACTGTTGATGCAGCTCAGAATGCGAGTCAACGTGTGTGAAACAATAATGACGCTGCCTGTATTTTTCACAAACTGCCCAGCATAAAGTTTTCTCTAGCCAGATGAGTTAATGACATTTAATAAGGAATTGGACATTATTAACAACTATAACTAATCTAGTCAATGAAATTTATTATTAATGACATTACTGATTAGGTTATTATTTAACATTACAGTGCCGAGAAAGACTTGTAAATCATATATTAGGTTTTAGGAGAGGAATGAGGGAAGCGCACAAAAATTTAAAAATATTCCCAGTATTGTAAGTGTTTTTGTTTATTATTTTGGTAGATGATGTAAACGACTCAAAAGTTAATTGCTATGTTTTCCTCATCAGTGCAAGCCCCAACACTCTGATAACTTTAGATGTTAAATAATGTGTGTGTGAATTAATATCATTATGTGTGAACGATACTGTAAAATTATGGACGCAGCCAAGGAAATTATGATACTTCCAAAGAAAATGGTTAGCAGAGGGGAGACTTTGCCAAATATAAGAGCGAAGGGGGAAATAATATCAAAGAGGGGAGGCTTGGCTTAAAGAAAACACTGTGGAAATAAATGGACGTGCTGTCACTTTTATATGATGACTAAGTGAGGGGAGTTAATCTAGAGACGCAGAGGGGTAGAGGGGAAAAATATAATGCAACAGTAAGGTAAACATGGCTAGAAACTGAAGTAAGTCTGAGTGGAAACTTTCTGGCTTAGGTTCTAATTGTTGTTTGAAAGAAAGGCTAGGTAAATACATTAGTAGGAAAGGGATGATTGCTGAATGAATACAGTACGTAAGCTTAATTCTGTGTACTAATAAGTATTTAGTTTTGGTAAGCAAATTTCGAATTTACAAAATTTGCCGAGCGGGATGAAGAAAGGTGAGAATTGAAAGATTAGAGATATGAATTTTGGCCAACAAATCTAAGGGAATATGTGATTAATTGCAATATTGCGTCTATGTAGGTTTATATTTAAGATTGATTAAAACATAAACAAATAAATAAATAAACTGAATGATATTCAAGATCATGAAAACAAACGGTTAATAACGAAATATATAATACACCTGGTATTGAGAGTAAGCATATAAAACTATATTGCTTTAAATTATTTAAATTATTTAAGAATCAAGTACTGTGTGCGAGAAAATATATTGTGGAACAAGACACAAGGACCAAGGTGACTATACAAATGTACGTATGATAAAAAAATAACTGAAGATGAGTGATAGACACAAAATATAAAGGGGGAGAGAGAGAGAGAGAGAGAGAGAGAGAGAGAGAGAGAGAGAGAGAGAGAGAGAGAGAGAGAGAGAGAGAGAGAGAGAGAGAGAGAGAGAGAGATTGTGATTGTATTTACACGCTTCGATATTGAAGACATTTGTATTATTATATTTTAAACTAGCTGTTTGAGTTACCCAAGTTTACGAATGAATTAGGCAGTTATTGACAAAAATGCCGTAGTGATAAATATAATGCATATCTATAGTTTTTGATAGGCCCATTGAGTATTCATGTTGTTGATGTGTATGTGTATTATATATATGTTAAAAGTCATATAGGGAACGTTATAAGTTTTACCCTTACTTCTTCTTGTATTATGTATTGTTATTATTAAAAATTGGTATACACTCTTTTGTAATATATATATATATATATATATATATATATATATATATATATATATATATATATATATATATATATTATTATGTTCTCTCCACTAACCAACTTTACTCCTAAACTCGATTAATGAAATTAACAAACACATACAGTATATATACTGTATATATATGATTTTTTTTTTTCCTGGCTAATGACGTTGGGTGAATGCTACTTATCAACTCTTATGTAGTTGTATGCTTGAAGTTAAATCGGATGTGCAGTGATCAGTCGCAGTCATCATATTTTGTTTCGCTTTGAGCTCTCGAACTCATGAAACGACCTCCGAAACACAAATAATATGCAAATAATTAATGCAAGAGATTCAATTCAGCTTCGAAAATCAAAGACTACATTAGTGACGGTGATTGTACACTCTAGGACATAAATCATGGTCTAATATGAACCCTTGAACAGCAAAACGAACATCCAACTAATAATATGATCCTGTTTAGTTCGGGATAGCATCAAAATACAGGCCCCAATATGCTCGTACTGCATGTCCCAGAACATATATTCGTGTTGTGTGTGTGATGGCATCACTGGGAAGATGCAGGATTAATCAGTACTGTGTTACGAAGCACAAATATGTCGAGGGTCCACATCTCAAAGCGTCATTATCATCGTTTGTCTGCAGCCAATACAGTGAGGCGTGGACTAAATTAACACTAACTGAACCGGCGTTTTGAGGTGATATTGTGCTGTACAGTATATTGCTATTAGTATTATCGAATGTTTTGCTTGTCTTTCCAAGTTTC
>CM064575.1:22899695-22962195 GCA_032716605.1 Paralithodes platypus | reverse complement strand
ATGAAAATGATTGCCGTGAGAATAGGAAGGGTTGGGATAGGTAGTTTGGTTTTGGGAAGGAAAGGGCAAGACGTGGAATGTATGTACAGGTAAGTGTGTGTGTGTGTGTGTGTGTGTGTGTGTGTGTGTGTGTGTGTGTGTGTGTGTGTGTTTTGGAGACATACGTTAATGTGTTGGTTGGGTGTATCTGCATATGTCGTGAGTGTGTGTGTTCTGGAGGCATGCTTGAATGTATTAGGGATGTGTATGCGTTTATATTTGTGTGTGAGCTGAATTAATATTTAATGTATCTGCCTTTGTACATGAGCTTGTTTATTGTACTTGTATATGCATGTGTGTGTGAGAGAAATGGTTGTGTGTTCTTAATTTTTGGACATTTGTATATGTTAATGTACGGTTGCTTGCATTTTTCGCTGTTTTGAGTTTGTGTGGATGTGGATGTTTCTGTGTACAAATTTCGCGTTGCCTAAACTCGAATACTCTACTACTACTACCCCTACTAGAAATACTACCAACACTACTACCACTACTGTTTTTTAACAATATTACTACTACTATTACTTCTAATGCTACTGTTATTACGACCACACTACTACTACTACTGTTTCTACTACTACTAGAATACATCTTCATAATTAGTCTTTCGGTCTCTGTCAGTCACTTTTATCACCTTATCATAAAATCCAGGCAATCTTATTACCCGTAGGAATAACTATACTTTTCCCTAGTTTACCTAAATACTGTCTGATCCGTTTTGAAGGGTTGTTGTTGTGTTTCTTTTGTTATTATTATTGAGGGCTTTGATATTTTTCTTCAAGATAAAATTACCAATTAATAGAATGGTCGAATATGTTCTGGAGGAGCAAATACCATTTCTTCCAGTCGGTTATTTGAATGAACATAAACTCCATTTGCGGAAGAGCACTTTATTGATAATGTTTCGCTGATTGCTTCTTCAGGTCACTGACTATCTGCGAATTGTCAATAAATTGCTCCTCCTCAGATGGTATTTGTATTAATTTTGTTAACATTTCGGAGTTCCTTTTAACGTACGGTTATTAAATTGTACAGTATGTTTACTTATATTTAATCAAGTTGGGTATCATGTATATTACCATTGCCATTAAATTTTGCATTTCAGAATTCATATACAATACCTTAATTTGAACGTGATTAACTTTCACTGCTATGACCCTTTTGTCCATTAAAATATGGCTAAAACTAACCCTAGTTGATCCGAGTTGGGTCATTTTGGATCAGTCCCTGTTTTGCTCCATTACTTTAGTGATAATAAGACGCTTCATTCCATTGACCATAAACTTATCTCCGTCAACTGTCTTATCTCTTCAGTACGGCCACCCGATCCTCCCAGTCGGCGGCGTTTGTGGCACTTTGGCGCTGCCGACAGGGAGGCTCCCGGCAATACTTCTTTGATTTCCCATGGAATTACTTCTGCTTCCGTGGCCGAGGACCCTCGGAGAGTGTTGAACGAATTACCGTGGTAATCCTCTCGGGCATGGAAGCGTACATTCCATTTTCTTTCTCTCAGTCTAATACAAAACAATCTTGGTTTACTCACGTTTGTTCTACTGCTGTCCACAACAAGGAGGAAGCATTCAAACGGTACCGATGCCTTATAACTCAAGAATCTTATTCTTCCTATGTTTCTGCCCGGAATCAAGCCAAATCTGTTCTTCGACTCGCCAAGCACTCTTTCATCAATAATAAATGCACTGAACTATCCAAATCTAGCTCTTCCCAAAGATTCTGGCATCTATCCAAAAAATTCTCCAACAATTTGTCTTCCTCGTCTTTCCCACCCCTTTTCCACTGTGATGGCACAACCATGCCTTCTTCCTCTGACAAAGCTGAACTCTTCACTCAAACTTTTGCTAGAGACACTACCTTGGATGATTCCTGTGCGATCCTCCCTCTCCACCCCCCTCTCTCCTAATTATGCCAAATATCCTAATCTCTTCTAAAGATGTACTTTCTACCCTCTCTGAGCTTAATACTAAGAAGGCTTACGGTCTGGACGGACGGTGTTCCTCCTGTTGTACTCAAAAACTGTGCTTCCATGCTGACCCCCTGCCTAGGCAAACTCTTTCGTCTCTGTCTCTCCTCTAACGTCTTCCCTTCTTGCTGGAAGTTTGCTCTTATTCAACCTGTCCCAAAGAAGGGTGACCGCTCTCAACCCTCCAACTATCGTCCAATTGCTCTCATCTCTTGTATCTCTAAAGTTTTTGAAACTATTCTTGCTTCCAAATTTCGTAAGCATTTCTCTTCTCATAATCTGCTGTCAGATCGCCAGTAATGGCTTCCTTAAGGGTCGCTCTACTGGTGATCTTCTTTCATATCTTACTAACCCTTGGTCATCCAACTTTCGGGACTTCGGTGAGACATTTTCTGTTGCACTAGACATATTGAAAGCCTTCAAAAGAGTCTGGCACAATCTTTAATTTCCAAACTGTCCTCCTTCGGTTTCTGTCCCTCCATCTGTGCCTTTGTCTCTAATTTCCTTTCCGACCGTTTCATAGCTGCGGTTGTGGACGGCCATCGCTCACTTCCTCATCCTATCAACTCCGGTGTTAATCAGGGTTCTGTTCTATATCCTATTCTCTTTCTAATTTTCATAAATGATCTTCTCAACTGTACATCCAGTCCCATCTATTCATATGCAGACGACTCTATCTTACACCACTCAATTAGTTTCCAGAATGCCCCAGCCAGCAGTCCCTCAAAAGCAAAAGTAATGAAGCCATAAAACACTTGTCCTCTAATCTAGCTACTATATCCAATTGTGGTAGAGAAAACTTTGTTGCATTTAATGCTTCCAAGACTCAATTTATCCATCTTACTACACGTCAGGAACCTCCAGAGGACTATCCCTTATTCTTCAACAATACAAAAATCAACCCTACATCTTCTCTCAATGTTCTTGGTGTCTCTTTTTCTTTTGCTCTCACTTGGAAGGACCATATTACCAGTCTCGCTAAGGCAGCCTCCCAGAAGCTGGGTGTGTTCAACCGCCTCAAGGGGTTCTTTACCCCTGCGCAGCTTCTTGCTCTGTACAGGGGCACAGTGAGTCTTTGTATTGAGTATTGTTCATATGTGTGGGGAGGATCCTCTCACACCGCACTCCTAGACAAAGTAGAAAAGAAAGCCTTTCGTATCATTAACTCCCGTCCACTCACCAACTCTCTGCAATCTCTCTCTCTTCGCCGCAATGTTGCATCTCACTCCCTCTTCTATCCCTACTGCAATAATCAGTGTTCCTCGGAGCTTTCTCAGTGTGTACCACCTCCTCTACGTAGGGTATGTAGTACCCGCCTTGCAACACAATCCCACCCCTATTTTGTGCAACTCTCCAACCCAAGAGTGAAACGCTATTCCCAGACTTTCTTCTATTCAACTGCTGAGCTCAGGAACTCTCTCCCAGAATCAGTCTTTCCCTTTTCCTATGACTTAAATTGCTTCAAACTCCGTGTTTCCAGGCATTTTAGCTCGAACGTCCCTTGATTTTGGCCCTGTCACTCTTTCAACTCTGGGGGAGGCACTTGCTGCAGGCAGTTATGCCGTTTGTTTCTCTCAATCACATAGAATAAAACAATTCAGATAGTGACATTCATATATCAAAACATTTACACATTTTTCATGATTGGGCATTGTTTTGGTTTGAAGGAAGTCTGATTTTTTTTTCTTTTCTGCCTAGGGGACAAACTGAATTACATTGTTCAAAAATGGCAAAAATCAATCAAAATCCTCAATACTAATTAAACGAAATATCATACTAACCCGCATGATGTCGGACCAGATAGTGAGTGTTAAACCGTTTTACTCAACGTTGGAAGGGTCCCTGGCAGTTAGATAGGGTGTTGCCTATCCCAGTTAACCTTCCCAGTCTTGTAATTCCTTCCTAAGATGCCTACAATCTACAAAGGAAAGTCAAAATACAAAACTATAAAAATAACTCAGCATGGTCGTCTGAAACGGATAATAACACAATCCGGACCGTTTATTAACCTCCTTATTCAATATAAAAACTGCTTTAGATTTTCATGTTATAGTTACTAAACTGATAATTATGCTTGAGAACATTTCATTATATATCGTAACTCGACTGCCCTCACCGATCTCTAAATTATCTGATTATGGAGTTCACTACATTGTACAACCTTATTCAGGAGTTTGCAGAATACAACCTAATGACAAATTGTACAACTTGAAGATTAATGGACCTTATCCACAGTCCAGCTTGTTTCAGTCACCCTTTAATTGTTCGTATAATATGTTCTTGTTCGTAAGATTACCAGACGTATTTGCCTTTTTTTCTGGAAATTAAATGAGTATTTCAGGAATGCTGTCGCCGAACTTTCTAATTGTACTTTTGACTGCTGCTAAAAGATTCCTGTGATTCAGGCTCTATCTTTTCATAATTCACTCGTAACTTTCTTTCTCCCCATCTCTTGTTTTTTACATAATGCCTGGTTAGTCTTACGTACGCATTTTGAGTTCTTTATTATATTTGCGTTAATAAACTGTACGCATATCCGAACTCATTCTTCTTTTGTCATGAATTTGTGCCTCCGCCCCCCTTACTTTTAACTAATTCTTGAACTTCGCTTTATGGTTCTCACTTAAGG
Organism: Paralithodes platypus; assembly: GCA_032716605.1. NCBI lineage: Eukaryota > Metazoa > Arthropoda > Malacostraca > Decapoda > Lithodidae > Paralithodes > Paralithodes platypus. The sequence goes on along the minus strand of CM064575.1, from coordinate 22,957,552 downwards.
ATTGCCTCACAGTACTTAGCTTGTACTAAATTATTGTTATCTTCTAATAAACCTCTCATATATCCCTCCTAATCCATTACACTTTCTCCCATAACCTCTAGCCCTCTCCACGTCACTTTAAAGCCCATTTCTTGTGCCTCATCATAGCCTCTTTACGCCCCACTTATTCTCATTAACCCTCTTCAACTCTTCTCATGATTGTTTTGTTTTTCAACTTAAAGCGTAGGCTTTTACCTCGGTGTATGTGTGTCTTTATGTATAGGCTACCTATTTTGACTACAAGACTACAAATATATAGCAGTTATATAACATGCGACAATAATAATAATGATAATAATAATAATAATGATAATAAAAATAATAATAACAAGTCATCTAGCATTAGAAATTTCCCAAACGGAGTCCCGCAAGGATCCGTCCTGTCGCCCGCACTCTTCAATCTGTACATGCATGATATAAATACACCAAATTCACCCCAAATAACCATAGTTTCCTACGCAGACGACATAACACTCACAAGCACGCACCAAAACCCAGACACAGCAACAAGACTCCTTCAAGACTATATCGACACATTACATGAATAGTGCACTACAAACAGACTCAATTTAGCCCCAGCTAAATCCACTGCAAACCTCCTCACAAGCTGGACAGGAGAGCACGATTACGTCCCGGAACTCAACATAAACAACACACCCCTAACACACACACACACACACAAAATCCTAGGAGTAACATATGACACCCAAATGACATTTAAATAGCACACCACAAACACGAAAAAGAAACTGACACCCAGACTTACTCTTGTCTATTGGGGCCCGACTTAAGTCCGTATCGAAAAATTTGGACTATGTGGCGGGGCCCGACTTAAGTCCGAGTGCAATTTTGGCGCAATATTGGCTCTGAGAGAGAGACGAGTGACTGGAGGAACATGGGTTACCTCATGACCGCTCGCCACGGCCGCCGTGGACCTACTGAGATTTACTCCACTTACATCCACCCTCACTCCCTCGCTACATACGTAATTATATAAAGAAATTACCGCATTTTAGCGATTTTGCCCTTCGGTTGCATGATCGTTGCAAGACAACCAGTGATCGTAGAAGGATGGTTCGAGTGTCATTGGAAAGCTCAATTTACGCCCTTTCAGGGATACATACTTGTATTACGCTCTGGGTCTTGTTTATGCATGAAAAAGAGCACGGAAACAACCCCATTTATGGTAAAAAAAAACGCTGTGCGGCACGGTCAAATATACCGCCTAGCCCGCTCGTAAGGTGTTAACGCCCTCAGATCACTTGCCCACACAAAATTTGGACACAAAGAAACCACCACCACAGTCTACAAACAATACATAAGATCAGTTATGGAATACACAAGCCCGGCCTGGGCTTCTAACCTAGCTGAAACACATCATAAGACCTTACAGACTATTCAAAATAAAGCCCTGAAAATCATCACAGGATGCACAGCTACTACACCCACAGATCACCTACATCAAGAAACCAAAGTCCTCAAAGTCAAAGATCATCTAGACATGAGAGGCACTCAATTCCTGGCAGCAGCCTCCACGAATCAACACCACCCACTGTACTACATGGCAACACACCCACAGACACCAAGAAATATCAAAACAACACCCAGCACACGCTATCACACACAAATACTGTCTTCTCTCCCTCCCTGCCCACCCCAAACCAACTTTCGGAAGCACATCCATACTCATATCACTCGCCGTTCCATCCACTCACTCATAGACAACACGCAGCTGCAAGCACGACCTTCCGAAATCCATCGTTCTGAATCCTCCCTTCCTTGCGAGGACAGAGTCCACCTGGCCAGGCTGAGATGCGGACACCATCCAGCTCTCCTGAGCTATCAGAAGAGACTGGATGACTCCGTCGCCGACACCTGCCCGGGTTGTAACACAGCACCCCATACCATTAAACACATCATAGAGGACTGCATTTCACACAACCACTTACGCCAACAACACAATTTACACTCTTTGGGAGCTCTGTGGGAAAGCCCGACCGTGGCCATGGCCTTCCTTAAGGACTCGGGGCTGTTCGGCCAGGCAGCTTAGGGAACAACAACAACAACAACAACAACAACAACAACAACAACAACAAAATAATAATAATAAGAATAATAATGATGATAATAATAATATCAATTATAATAATGATAATAATAATGATATTGATAATAATAATAATACTCTTAATAATAATAATAATAATAATAATAATAATACAAATAATAATAGTAATGAAAATAATATCATAAAAACATATAAATCATTATTATAAGAAGTATCTTGTGAATATTCTTTTAAAAAAACGATAAACATCTTGATTTTGTTTGGAATTTTCATTAAAAATTGCATTGTCAATATAAAAAGTTTATATACAATTTACAGCTGCTGAATATGCCGTAGGTGTGCGCTCTGCTATGTCTATTTTTGTTCGATTTTTCTTTGTGACCTCAGCTCTTGCCTGCACATTTTTACCTATATATGATGGAATATACATTTCCTGAAACGAGTGCCATTATGTTTAGATAATGTTTCAAGATACAACATATGCATACACTTATAGAAGGAACATTTGAATGGAATATTACATGAAATACGTAAAACGTGAAGTATTTCATAAGTTGGCCGTGATATATAAAAGTCATGTGCGTTCTCAGATGGATTACTGTTCACCTCTGTGGGGTGGAAGTGGAGTGGTTGCATTGAGGCAGTTGGACAAAATTCAAAATAAAGCTATTAGATTAATCAATAACCCTGCAATCACACAGGACCTTCCTACATTATCCATACGAAGAAACGTTGCATCCCTTGCATTATTCTACAGATATTTTCACAGCAATTGTTCCGAGGAACTTGCTTCAATTGTGCCGCCTCTCCACATCTTTCCCCGTAGAACTAGGGCAGCTGAGAGCGCCCATGAATTTACACTTTCTCCTCCACAATGCAGAACTTCTGCTTATCAGAATTCATTTATCCCCAGAGCTACTACTCTTTGGAATTCACTTCCCTCGAATTGCTTTCCTCAAACTTACAATCTACAAATGTTTAAATCCAGTTGTTACAAACATTTTATGAATGGAGGATGCCTTTAGGCACATGGACCTTTTTGTTTTATCTGTGTTTTTCCTTCCTCCGTTCATTGTCTCTTTAAAAAAAAAAAAAAAAAAAAGCTACAGTAGATACAGTGGATATGTTGGAAGTGGGTAAACATGCCTATTATCTGTATTAACCATTTTCTTACCCCAAGCTCATTAGCTCTCTTTTTCTCAACCGTTATGGGCTATATCTTGTCCACCGTGCCCAGCTGTTACTCTATGTTTTCATAAATTATAATATCTCTCTCTCTCTCTCTCTCTCTATCTATCTCTCTCTCTCTCTCTCTCTCTCTCTCTATCTATCTATCTATCTCTCTCTCTCTCTCTCTCTCTCTCTCTCTCTCTCTCTCTCTCTCTCTCGCTCTCTCTCTCTCGCTCTCTCTCTCTCGCTCTCTCTCTCTCTCTCTATGTAGCAGCCTGAACCCTGCAGCAGGTGTGGCTGACGGAGGAGAATTCTTGTTGCAGTGTTGGAGGGGCCTGATGGATGGTGGGGGCACAGTGGTGGAGAATTTGGTGGGGATTTTGGTGGAGAGGGTAATTTAGGTGGGGTATTGGTGGAGATGGTTGAGGTGGAGGTATTGGTGGGGGATTGAGTTACTGGTCGTGATGGTGGTGGTGGTTTCAGAAGGTGTGTTGTTGAGTTGGAAATATAGGATCGATGGTAGGGGTGGAGAGTTTAAGGGCGTGTTGGGGATATTGTTGGTGGTGGCAGGGGTGAAATTGGTGGTGTTGGAGAAGCGTTTTGATGGAAGGTAGAGTACAGTGGTGGAGTGTGGGGGATATTGGTGGTGGTGGTTGTGGTTTTGGTAGTTTTGCTGCAGTGTTTGGGTTGCTGGTGGGGTGGTGGTGTTGAGAATTTATGGTTGGTTGGGGTATACTGGTGACGGTAGTGTGTATATAGGTGGATAGTTTGGCGGAGCGTTGAGGATTTAGTTGGTGATGGAGGTAGAAGTGGTGATAGAGGTTGCTGTAGTGGTGGTGTTGCAGAGACTTGAGAGATACAAGGGATGCAAGGGATACAGTGTGGGGGGAGGGGGGGGGGGGTCGGTGGGAGTGGTGATGGTAGGTCAAGTATTAGTGACATGATTTTAGAATGTTTGCTAGTGTTGGAGAGGATTGTGGGAAAGTTGAGTGCCGGATGGCGGTTGTGGTGGTGGTGGTGGTGGTTTTGGTAATGGTGGTAGTGGTGGTGGTGGTGGTTTTGGTAATGGTGGTTGTGGTGGTGGTGATGGTGATGGTGGTGGTGGAAACATAGCCTTCAGTGGACCGTCCAATGGATATTTTGTGTTTACAAACAATATCCTCACAACCATTATATATATTGCTTTGTATAATAGCCTATTGAACGTAAAATAGTTAGTAAATATTATTGGTAATTATAAAGTTTCAATACAATTATGACGCACAATATAACATTACTGTATAAGCTGTTTATCTTAGACGGTAATTCGATAATTTCTGAAGTTTCATACAGTTTACTTAGATATAAACGTCCAGAACATGTTAATAGCCCCCCTCCCCCACTCCCATCCCCTACCAGTCATTTATGTGTGTAACATGGATCCTTCCCGAGGATAAGAACTGGGGAGGAGCTTCTGCGGTGACTTTAGTGGTGTTGATGTTGGTGCTGAATTAAAATAGTAGAAGGTGACGTGACGGATATGTAGGAGGAAAAGGAGTTGAATAAATTATAGAAGCAAATGGTGAATTGGTGGTGATACTGTTGATGGTAGACTGGAGGTGGTGATGGTAGAGGTGGGTATTGTTTATATTTATATCATTCAGTTTTAATTATCTATACAATATAATTATATGTTTACCTATGTATCTAATGTATCTGTATATCACATATATCTCTATCTATCTATCTATCTACAGTATCTATCCATTATCTCCCTCCAGAAGTACCAACAAGATGAACGTGAACAAAAGCCCATCCTGTAAAGTATCCCTGTCTTAGCTAAGTTACAGGTTTTATTCCGTCTTATATTACCTTCCCGTCCCATTCATAATCATGTAGTGATAGTAGGAATACTAAATTTACGGTCGTTCAGGCGATGGATGAATACGGATAGAAAGCATTTTGCTATATGAGGTATTTTACATAGGTGTACATGTGATGTGGATATGTTTGATGTCAGTAAAATTAATGAGTATATTTTACATGAGTTAATATATTTTATATGAGTAGCTATGGTTAAGTATGATGTAAGCAGGTGCTATATTGAGATGGATAGTATGGTCAAATTAATTTGCTAGGTGTAATGAGTAGGTGTGATATAGACAAGTTTGTCGTAAGTAATTGTGATATGAGATCATGTAGTTATGCATTGGTAGTTATGATTGGTGTAGTGTTATGTTTGGGAACATTACAAAGGTATATTTTATGGATTGATGATACTTGTACTATTCGGAGGTGATCAGCTATTATGGTGCTAGTGTCGATAATACTACCAATTGTGCACGTGATTAAATTGGTAATAATGGAACTAAATTTCTATTTTGATTGGTGATGGTGTGAGTGCTGTGTATCCTATTAACACTAATAGCGATTGTGTTGGTTATGTTGTTATAGAAATAATATTGGTGGCATAAATGACGCAGAAGTCGCAATGGAAATGGTGATACCACTTGCCTGATACAGCTGTAGGTTGTAATGAATGTTCTTTGATATTGAGCCCCTCTGCCGAAGACTGTTTGCCGTCTTGACAATCTTACATTAGCAGTGACGGGTGAATCTCGTTTTCGTTAGGGAGTCGGTCTGCCATGGGGAAATGGCGTTATACACGAGGTCCACGCCTGCAAGGCTAAGACGAGAGCTTTAATCTGAGAGTGAAAGATGAGGGATACCCTCTTGATAAATGACGGTAGTTGCGGTGATGGTGGTGATTTGGAATAAGTGGCTGGCGGCGCTCTGACGTGGGTTTTGGTTCGGGAGGGTAAGTCCTCTCTAGGTTGTTGATGTTAGGGCGACTTAGTTCATAGTAGCGGCCATGATGCATCCATATATCCGCATGAACTGTGCTTTTGAGGCCCATATTCATAGCCAAGCCTCATACTTTTCATTTGGTAATTACTGGCTAGTAATACGGTAAAAATATAATAATTACCACCGACAATTGTGGAGTTTAGCTAGAAATACGGGCTTCAGTTACTGTATAATCAATAGTTTCTTAACTTAGCTGAACCGTAGTGAAGCTTAGGCAATGATTGTAGAAAGTTCAAACGAAGGATCTGTGCTCGGTCCCTTGTCTCTTTCTGCTGTAGAGTTGAGTTGATGTCAGAGCAACTTGACTTTAGTTGGCGCCGTGTTGCATTCATATACTCAGTTCAGTTTAACCATTGCTGTACGGTGACACCTTGCTTTATTTGCTAATGGCTCTCATTATACGGTTTTAGGAATGATTGGAGGGTGTTGATGGATTCAGGTAGATAGTTCGTACCTCAATAATTGGTGTGATCCTTTCTTAATTTCAACATATTTTACTTAGTATTTGTCAGAATAATGATTAAAATACTTCAGCACACCGATGGGGATAGCCTAACTGATCAGGACAAAGTTCAGGACAAAGTTTTAGAAAGGTCAAGCGATCGGATCTGTACGAGGTAACTTGTCTAGTACAACTGTATCAGGACTGTTTGGGTGAAGTACATTACGTGAACTTCGCCGTCGATGAGAAGACGTAGAGAAAAATAGGTTGTGCTTATTCCCATAGACCAATTTCGGCCTTAAGTTTCCTACTGGGATGTTAAATAAACTATGGATCGTGGTTGAAATAATCTGATTAGTTGTAATTTCTCACAAAATCACGGATATCATGCAGATGTATAGTTTATCAGAATCGTGAACAATTTTGTACAAGGCCATGAATTTAAACCAATGTAAGGGCATTACCATTTCAATAGTCCTTTGGCCCACTTTAGGTGTGAAGTCTAGGATGGATAATAGTAATTGTAACATGATGATCAAATTAAAGAGGTTTGCCAAGAAGAAGGGTTTCCAACAGACGGTATGTTATATATTCAAAAGTCACGCTCGAATTCACATTCTACTTTCACAGCTTTAACTTTACTTTCAACTTTTGATATAAGACAAAAAGACTCCCTTGACATACGCGGAAAGGGCTCGAATGAAAAGGCTTCTTCATGTGCATTAATTAAGGACTTTTATTTGATAGTGCTGAACACATAATGAAATTCAAAGTATGGAAACATAACATGAGTTATGAGCTTAACTGTAAACAATGTATCGGCTACATCAAAACGTTCACGTTATCTCCCTATAACAAATTCTTTGGGGAGCTTGACGTGGTAGTTTGAGAGCAGAATGAGCGATGATGGATGTTATCGTGTGAGGTCGTGAGGTATATAGCCAGTGATGAATGGAGCTTCGAGTAGGAGGAGAGAGCTGGAAGGACGAGTATGACAATTTTATGGTAATGTGATAGCTATCTTGTTCGATGTATACATTTTATTTTCGCCTCTAGTCCATCGATGCCCCATTTGGTCGACATCCATCAAGTAAACTGGTCAAGTAGGTGCGCTCACAGATGAGGATAGTATGTTGAAGTCATAATTATCATAAATGCCTTGAAATGAGGCAAAAAACAAAAAAAAATATCGAGGCAATCCCAATGCTTGAATTTGTTCAACGAGACCAACTTCGACTATAAAAAATTAGGGTCATATATAACATTAATGGGTCCGGGCAATACTTTGAATCAGTATTAACCATATATAAATTTAGCCATCCATTAATATCATAGGATACAAAATATCGGACATGTGACTATACTGTGAGCGCGCCAATTACTACGGCAAAGTGGTGCCTTAATTATAAGTAAGGCACCAAATTTTAGTTCAAAATAAGGTAGCGACTTGCTATTACTACACAGTTTCTACCACTCCCCGTGTTTCCCCACTTCCCCTTTTCCACCATCCGCCCCACCTCCCACCCCTGCCCTGTCACATGTCGGCAGTGGCGGTGGTAGTAGTGGTAATAGTGGTAGTGGTGGTGGGGGGCTGATGGTGGTGGTAGTGGTAGCGGCGGCGGTGGTGGTGGTAGTGGTGGTTATAATGGTGGTGATAGTGGTAGCGGCGGTGGTATTGGTGGTAATAATGGTGGTTTGGGTGGTAGTGGTGGTAATAATGGTGGTGATAGTGGTAGCGTCGGTGGTGGTGGTGGTATTGGTGGTAATAATGGTGGTTTGGGTGGGGGGGGGGGGGGGGGGGGGGAGGGGGTTAGTGGGGGTGGTGGTGGTGGTGGCAGTGGCGGTAGTGGTGGTGGTGGTGGTGGTGGTAATAGTGGTGGTGGTGGTAATGGTGGTGGTGGTGGCGGTGGTGGTAATGGTGTTGGTGGTGGCAATGGTGGTGGCGGTGGTGGTGATGGTGGTGGTGGTGGCGGTGGTAGTAATGGTGGCTGTGGTGGTGGTGGTGGCGGTGGTGGTAGTGGTGGTGGTGGTGGTGGCGGTGGCGGCGGTGGTGGTAATGGTGGTGGTGGTAATGGTGGTGGTGGTGGTAGTGGTGGTGGCGGTGGTAATAGTAGTCGTGGTGGTGGTAATGGTGGATGTGGTGGTGGTTGTGGTAATGGTGGATGTGGTGGTGGTGGTGGTGGTGGTGGTGGTGGCGGTGGTAATGGTGGATGTGGTGGTGGTGGTGGTAATGGTGGATGTGGTGGTGGCGGTGGTAATGGTGGATGTGGTGGTGGTGGTGGTGGCGGTGGTAATGGTGGATGTGGTGGTGGTGGTGGTGGTGGTGGCGGTGGTAATGGTGGATGTGGTGGTGGTGGTGGTGGCGGTGGTAATGGTGGATGTGGTGGTGGTGGTGGTGGTGGTGGTGGTGGCGGTGGTAATGGTGGATGTGGTGGTGGTGGTGGTGGCGGTGGTAATGGTGGATGTGGTGGTGGTGGTGGTGGTGGTGGTGGTGGCGGTGGTAATGGTGGATGTGGTGGTGGTGGTGGTGGCGGTGGTAATGGTGGATGTGGTGGTGGTGGTGGTGGTGGTGGTGGTGGCGTGGGTGGTAATGGTGGATGTGGTGGTGGTGGTGGTGGCGGTAGTAATGGTGGATGTGGTGGTGGTGGTGGTGGTGGTGATGGTGGTGGTGGTGGTGGTATGGCTGGTGTAAGTTACACCAAGAGAAGGAAGGGTGGGGGAAAAATTAAGGGTTTATGAGATCCTTAACTCACGCTGGGGGGGAGGAGAGAGATTTGCTAGGGCCTTCTCCTGAGTCACGGTCCAGGGGAGGTTATGAGTAACATAGATCAGGGTTGCGTTATGGCAGCGGCGCGAGTTACGGTACGTTACGGTGTCTGTTACGGGATGGATGGAAGAGTGGAAGATGGAGGCGGATTAATACGATTTTTTTCTTTTTCCGATATCGTTTTCTTTGAACATCTTTGATCTGGTAGATTATATCTTTCATAAATTTGTCACCTATATCCATCTACCTTCAGTATTATTCGCCGATACAAGTGCAACATAGCCTCAAACTGTAACAGTATTGAACAAATATATATATATAAAATATTAATAATACAAACACTAATGTAAAATCATATAATCAAAAGTTAGGACAGTAGGAGTCACATTGCGTCTTTGGATGATGACCAACACAAATAACAAATGTTTGACTTTGAAGGATGAAGCATGTAGATCCTTAAAAAAAAAAAAAAAATATATATATATATATATATATATATATATATATATATATATATATATATATATATATATATATACACAGTATATATACAGTATACTGTATATATATATATATATATATATATATTTATATATATATATATATATATATATATATATATCTTATGAGGCGAATTCTGAATGACTTTGAGTGATGAACTATTCGGGAGAAAGTGAAATTGACACACTGCCGTGAATAATTTATGAGTTAAAGAACGGAAGTAGAAGCTATGTAAAGGAAAGTGCTGCTGCTCGAATGTTTCAATATTGTTATGTGGTAGCGTTAGGCTTGCCACACTGACATTTTTCGAAATTGTTTAAGTATAATGATGATGAATGGAGTAATTATAATGTAAAACTTGCAAAATATTCAAACCAAAACTTATACGAACACAGTAAAAATACAAAACAACTAATCAAAATCGTTATGTGGAAACAACGCTTAAGTAAAATAATAATTTATAAATAAAAGAACACAATTCACCACATAGGGTGTACATTACTACATGACCAAGTCAATCTGGTTCGAGACACCGAGAATATTGAGAACAATTATACACCTGTTTTTGTAAACTATGGTTACTAACGTATATCTGGCGAACAAAATTATACACCTGTTTTTGTAAACTATGGTTACTAATGTATATCTGGCGAACAAAATTATACACCTGTTTTTGTAAACTATGGTTACTAATGTATATCTGGCGAACTAAATTATACACCTGTTTTTGTAAACTATGGTTACTAATGTATATCTGGCGAACTAAATTATACACCTGTTTTTGTAAACTATGGTTACTAATGTATATCTGGCGAACTAAATTATACACCTGTTTTTGTAAACTATGGTTACTAATGTATATCTGGCGAACTAAATTTACGATTGTACAGTTCTTTAATCATAACATGAAAACGGCAAATGGTTGGCAAGATCTATACTATACTGACCTCTTTATAAGATTATATTCTGTGAAGCATGCCGAATTGTGGTAGCAAATAGAGTGCTCCACACTACAGTCATATCATGCCTAGACGAAGTGGCCAGTTTGTATATTATACAGTATAATTATAGTTAATGTTGAATGTTACTGGATTGTTCAACTTCTCTCTTTCCACATTCCCCTCACATACATTTATTTGTTTATTCAATTTACCTCTCTCTGCGATCAATATTTGTTAAGGCCACTCGGGCTATGACTGAATGACTTTTATAGGGAAGTTTCCTCCTGATTGTTTTCAATGGAAGGTCCGTGTTCAGTTTCGTTCGCTCTTCATTTCTTCCTCGTTTCTTAATTTTTGATTTGATCTTTCTTGATATAGTTTTATGGTTATATTTACTGTATGTATTTCATATGAGGTAATACTCCATGTTCTGCGGTTCTCATGGTCAAAGAGTTCTACTAATAAATTGATTAGTTTTACTAATAAATCTATTTTGAGGAAGGGAAATTGGCTTGTGTGGAATGGGTTGCTAATATATGCCCCTATTTATGTATAATTATAATTGTGTTTTATCATTACTGTTACTTTTGTTTCCATTATTACTGGTGTATTATCATCTATGTGTTGCAACCTTTACAAACAGAATGTACAACTTTTCCACATTTCTCCTTTTCTCACACACACACGCACACACACACTCACACCTATACAAAAGAATGGCCTCAATACTATAATTCCCCCTAGCTGTTTCCACGTTTGCCCTTTTCAATCTCTCATTTGATCTGGCCTGAGGACTGGCCTCCCATTATAACCCTTACCTGACCCCACCTGCACACTTACACACTCAAAATGCTTCCCTATTAACATACAATTTCTCCAATACTCTCTCCTTGCATTATATCAATATTTCTATATATTGTACACGTTCTGCTGCTGCGAAGGTATATTTATAAGTATGTGTGCACATGTATATGGGCATGTGTAGTGTATTGCATGCATGTATGTTTGTATACGTGAGTGTGTATGTACAGTATAATGTGTATTTGCGTATATATTAATATATACCAAAACAATTGTGTGTTCAGACATTAGGTTAAGCATACCCCATATTTATAATATCTGTATAATATGCTAACAGTTATGGGTTTTAAGCTATTTATTTATCAAACTAAAAACAAAACACAAAATTTCCAATCTTAAGCAAACAACTTATTTTTTTATTTATGTGAGTGAGGGAGGCAAAAGGCAGAACTGCCTGTAGCGAGTGCGTCCCCCAGAGATGAAAGAGTGACAGGGCCTAAATCAAGGGACATTCGAGCCAAAATGCCTGGACACACGGAGTTTGAAGCAATTTAAGTCATAGGTAGAGGGAAAGACTGATTCTGGGCGATAGTTCAAGAGCTCAGCTTTTGAATAGAAGAAAGTCTGAGAGTAACGTTTCACTCTTGGAGAGCTTCACAGAGTAGGGGTGGGATTGTGTTGCAAGATGGGGGTATACACTGGGAACACTGACTATTGTAGTAGCGATAGAATAGCGAGAGATGCAACATTGTGGCGAAGAGAGAGAGATTGCAGAGAGTTGGTGAGACGACGGGAGTTAGTGATACGAAAGGCTTTCCTTTCTACTTTATATAGGAGTGCAGTGTGAGAGGATACTTCCCACACATGTGAACAATGCTCAATACAAGGACGCACTGTGCCCCTGTAAAGAGCAAGAAGCTGCGCAGGGGTAAAGAGGAGGTGTGGCAGAGTGGTCTTGCCACTGGACTGGCAATCCAATGGACCCGGGTTCGAATCCCAATATGTCAATGGGAAGATATTATTGGGATGTCATTTGTGCTGTACCTAGTTTCAGTGCATTACCACAGCACACCGAAATGCCAAAAAAATACCCTCATTGTTCCCTGATTAAATAGCGTTGTATGAATATTCCCATATTCAAAATATGTTACAGGGGGGCAATGCCTAGTGAGTTAATTGCTCAATAGGTGGCGTTCTGAGAGTGAGGGTCCGAGTGTGAGGGATGAGACGGTAAAGCGCAGAGGCGAAGCGGCTTCAGAGATGGAGTTGCTTCGAGCCGGGGTACTTCGTATGTCTCACTTCCTAGACTGGAACAAGACCTCACGGGCCTCACCGTGTTCAGCGGTGTAGTGTAAACGCTCTCAGCCTATGCCCGAGAGGGAGTAGTTGGAATATAGAACAAAAAAATAAAAATAAAAAATTGAGGCGGTTGAGCACACCCAGCTTCTGGGAGGCTGTCTTAGCGAGACTGGTAATATTGTCTTTCAAAGTGAGAGCAGAAGAAAAGGAGACACCGAGAACATTGAGAGAAGATGAAGGGTTGATTTTTGTATTGTTGAAGAATAAGGGATAGTCCTTTGGAGGTTCCTGACAGGTATTAAGATGGATACATTGAGTTTTGGAAGCATTAAATGCAACAAGGTTTTCTCTACCCCAAATGGAAATAGTAGCTAGATTAGAAGATAAGTATTACTTTATACTTTTTACTTTTGAGGGACTGCTGGCTGGGGCGTTCTGGAAAACTAAGTGCGTGGTGTAAGGTAGAGTCGTCTGCATATGAATGGATGGGACTGGATGTACAGTTGAGAAGATAATTTATGAAAATTAGCAAGAGAATAGGAGATACGACAGAACCCTGAGGAACACCGGAGTTGATAGGATGAGGAAATGAGCGATGGTCGTCCACAACCGCAGCTATGGAACGGCTGGAAAGGAAATTAGAGACAAAGGCACAGTTGGAGGGACAGAAACCGAAGGAGGGCCGTTTGGAAATTAGAGATTTGTGCCAGACTCAATCGAAGGCCTTCGATATGTCTAGTGAAACAGAAAAAGTCTCCCCATATTCCCGAAAGTAGAATGACCAAGAGTTAGTAAGTATTATGAAAGAAGATCACCAGTAGAGCAACGCGACCCTTAAGGAAGCCATATTGGCGATCTGAGAGCAGATTATGAGAAGAGAAATGCTTAAGAAATTTGGAAGCAAAATATATATATATATACATATATACTGTATATATATACTGTATACATATATTATATATAAATAAATATATAGATAATATATATATATATATATATATATATATATATATATATATATATATATATATATATATATATATATATATATATGTACAGTATATATATATACTGTATATATATATAATATTTTCGATTGTCTGTGTGTGTGTTCTTAATAGGCGGCCGCAGTTTTGGACCTGGGGAGCTAAAACTTTGCATGTGGGTGTCAATTGACCTGGGTCAGGAGAGAGGGGGCGAGGCCACGATCGGAGGTCGTTTCGAGGCCGAAATTGAAAAAAAAAAATGAAAACAATTGCCGTTTGGGGCAGAAGGAGGCCTCCGATCGAAAAGGTGTATGGAACGAAAGTTGTTTGCAGCCCCCCAAAATGGGGTTACGGATGAGGTCAGATCCAAAATCGGAGGTCATTTAGCGGCCGAAATCGAGGTCGCCGTTTAATGAGCCACAGGGAGGTCGAGGCCGGTGATTATGGTAGTAGTAGTATTGTGATGATTGTGGTAGTAGTGATTGATGATGGTGATTATGGTAGTAGAATTTAAACCCGGGCAACGCCGGGTACCCCTGCTAGTATATATATATATACAGTATAATTATATACACCGGCATATATACACACACACACACACACACACACACACACACACACACACACATAATGGGAGAGAGATATCGTCCTCCAGCTGTTGCTATCTATAAATCGTTCTGTCAGCCAAACGACCGGAGAGAGGGAGGGAGAGAGAGAGAGAGAGAGAGAGAGAGAGAGAGAGAGAGAGAGAGAGAGAGAGAGAAAGAGAGAGAGAGAGAGAAGTTCATAGCATAATGGATATAGCCAGGATTACTAACGGTAAAGAGGCAAAGACTAACAAAGATTATCAATTAGTTAACACATAGGATCTATGAATGAGGGAATGCTCACAACCAGTGCATTGTAACTTGTTCATCGTGGCCCTATTCAAGTTTTACCCTCTATTATAGTCATAAAACAGGTGCTAAAATTGAAAGTAAATTATGACGTTCGAAACACCGTATCTAATTTCAGGATATGTTAACTGTTTTATGCCTACTATTGTTGTTTACTGTTTTATGCCTACTATTGTTGTTTACTGTTTAGTCGTACTTGCCGTTATACAGTTAACATACCCATAAATTGAATACAGTTTTCGAAAGTCATAATTTACTTATAATTTTAGCAATATTTGTATACTAGTGGTAGTGAGAATTATAACAAGGATCATTAATCCTGCACTCTGGGATAATTGTAGTTTATCTTAATTGGTTAATTAGTGGGATCCAGGGTGATCCTGCGGAATGGCATCTGCCACCCACATATCTTGGCTGTTTACCTTCCATTAATGTGGAGATTAGTACTAATCAAGATTTATGCTATACATATATATATATATATATATATATATATATATATATATATATATATATATATATATATATATATATATACCGGTATATATATATATATATATATATACAGTATATACTGTATATATATCCACATAGAACAACATTTATTTTGGCCTTAATGAGCAAATTGAGTGGAGAACTGATAATGTTTATTGCTTGATAATAAAATTATAGGGCTGTAGGTGATGACGATAATGGTAGCAATGATTATGCTATATGTATGGAAGAATTAGTATTTATAAAGTTATTATTACAAAACTTAGAGTTATTGATTTGATATACCTGTTGTTTGTTAATTTAACAAATAGGGTACTTCTGATAATATTAAGTATGACTAATGATACTCTTGGTCTTACACTCTAAAACTATGGATTTAGAGAAGGCATTAAGAGAGTGATTAAAGAGTCCACATATTATTTGCCCTTATAATGGAGTATAGTTGGTGATGAACCCATCTAATATAAGAATAGCCAAGTATATCAATCTCTAGATTTTATATTGTGTTGGTTATAAGTAATAATAATGAGAGACGTCATGTCATTATGTAACAGAAAAAGTAATATCATGTTAGAATTTTCATTTTTGCCTGTTATATGGTCAGGACAAATACATTTGATATTAGTTGTAAGTGCCCTAATTATGCTACAGACATTATTAAAGGGCGTGATAATTCTACAGGAAGCAAGACTTAGCTATCATAAAATCTTGGTGTTGTTGACTATGAAGATTACATGAATGAACTAAGAGTCTGATCCTCGTGAAGTATGACGGATATTATGGTGTTGTTGAGAGATAATGGTGCACATTATAGGATTATGGTGAAGGATCTCAATGGTCTGTAGGCGAGGGGTTCTTTGTGTTAGTGGTGTGTGTGTGTGTGTTAGAGTGAGAGAGAGAGAGAGAGAGTGGGAGTGAGTGTGTAGACTGTAGGGGAAAAGGATACGATACTAGAAAGCATGTATATATATATATATTTGTTTTTTGCTATCTGTGTGGATGAGAGAAACAAAAGGCAGAGCTGCCTGTGACAAGTGCCTCCCCCAGAGTTGAAAGCAGGTAGGGACGAAAAAACTCAAACCAGACCGAATAAACCCACGTGGGGACAAACTAACGAGCCAGACTCAGGTATGGACGAGTATTTGTTTTGTTTGTGTGACAGAAACAATGTGGTGTGCTTGTTTAATGAAGTGAAGTAGATAGCAGGAGGAGGTGTTTTTGAGAGCTAGCTGGATCACTCTGTGTGGGTGAGGCACAAGCAGAAACAGTAAGGGAAACCATACAAATGAAACAGGAATTCCAGCAACTCCGTATCATATGCCTATAGGCCTATAGTAGTATGTAGAAGATAATGACCACAACAGCTATATTATAAGTATGTGTGTTTGTTGGTGTGTGTAGTGCATGTGTGTGTATAAACTATATGTGTGTATACATATACTGTATATACAGTATATATATAATATATATACATATATATATATATATATATATATATATATATATATATATATATATATATATATATATATATATATGTGTATACTGTATAATTATATATATATATATATATAAATATATATATACATATATATACTGTACATATATATGTATATATATAAAAAGAGATATAGTTAGAATGAGCGGTAATAAGGGTTATATATTTGTCTCCGTAGGTCATTTCCTCAGCCTTAACCCTGAAGAATGGTCTCATAAATTTGACCCCCGACAGAGTGAACAATGTGGGTTTTACGTAAACAGTAAAAAGGGAGGGGCATCAATCGGTGTAGCTGTTTTTGTGTTTAAAGAATTTGGGAAAAGTGTTGTTGGGTATTTTTGTTCGGCAGTTAAAGGGGATAATTAAATTCTGGATTCCTTTTAGGAGCGGTTTTAGTGTGGGATAAATGTGTGTGTGTGTGTTTGTGTGCATGTGTGTGTGTTTGTGTTTGTGTATGTGTGTGTGTGTGTGTGTGTGTGTGTGTGTGTGTGTGTTTTAATATATTGAAAACTAATACCTTTATACTGACAAATGTCCGTCGAACGTGATTTGTATACGTGATTGAATGATGTAATATACTCGGTTTTAGTAGCCTCACTTGGTATAATTTTCTGTTTTTTTGTTTGATATCTTAATAACAGTGTCATTAACAAAAACAATAAGTACAATTTGTATTTATCAATTGACACATTCACTCAAGAGATATTCTCGGAAGCTGCACACAATTGCCTCGTGGTATATGGCAGAACACAAATTCCTTTTCAGATAGTGAATGTTCAAACATTTCAAACTACCCGATGCCACACCCTCCCTTTATTATGCTAACAGGTACAGTTGATGTCAGGAATGTTTGAACATGTAATGACAAATGTTGAATGGTGAACATTAAGTAGTGAGTCCCATTAATTTGTTTTGTGTGGTTGATCTAGTTTATCAACATTTATCACCAATGTACCTAAATTACGGCTCTTAAAATTGTACAGATATCCTGACCACAAATGTACAACGGATGGATCTACGGTTGACAGATGAAGATCGTCTTCCATAATATTTAAATGCAATGGAAAGAAACGATAATATTCCCGAGCAGTATTTGTTAGCATGGTAAAGTAAGGGTTCAACATATGGTGTCTTGATAGTCTTCCGTTAAATGAGGAGTTTGTTATGTTTCATACACCATAAGACGATTATCTGCAGGCTACAAGAGTATCTCGAGTTAAAGTGCCAATCAGTACTGATGCTTTATTCTTCTTGTATTTTGATAATACGTGATACTGTAACACATTCTAGAAAAGAAAACCATGATGTTTTTAACTCTCAGGTTTTACCCCCATTTAACTCTCACATTAACTTAATACACTTTCGTCAACAGCTATAGTATTATTGTATATATACGGTATATATACCTGTATACAGTATATGTAAGCATAATTTTCCATATCAACTTATATATATTGAACAGTTATTCTATATAGAAGATTTAACTACCTTATAATTATAGGGAATAACTCATTCATTTTGACACCTAGCCCTATTTAACTATCAATTCCTTACTACTCATAACTTACACTGTATGTTTAAATTATTATCTCATATTGCTTACACTTATGTGTAATCCAAATCTCTTCCTGTTCAACTGTACACAAAGTAAGACTTTAGACTATACGGAACTGTCTCAGTTCCAGTAGTATGTTATGATTTCAGTTCCTGAGGCGCCACACCTCTCAGGACAGAGAGCTGCTACACTTCACTCCTGCTAGACTTGTGGCCGAGGCAAGAAACTGCCCTCTATATCACCAGCTATTACACAGTCATAGAGTGTCTTATAACTCACTATCACCATTAAGCCACACTTACATTCACTACTGACTCTTAAATTAGGTTTTAGTGACCTTCAAGAGGGCACCTTTAGTCTGGTCATTACTTGCACAGTCAGAATCTTATTATCTTGTTATAGAGTCCTCTATACACACGAGAGACTCACCTTACCCACCTATTACTCATATAACTAAGTATTAACCCATTTATACTATATATCTTAGTGTATTGAGAATATAATCCTTACTAATGGTAATTATTTGCTGTGTAAAACTCTTAACTCAACGGATTTTCTTTTGTTTTTCTATGTGCATGAAGGAGACAAAAGGCAATGCTGCCTGTAACAAGTCTAACCCCCCCCCCCAAGGTTGAAAGAGTGATAGAAAATCAAAATCAAAGTACATTATATGTAATTTAGGTGTGTTGGAAGGAAGTGTGGTGTGCTTGTTAAGTTTAGTGAAATGAATAGGAGGAGGAAGTGTTTGCGAGCGTAAGCTGGATTGCTCTCTGTGTAGGAGAGGCACAAATAGAAACAGTAGGGGAAGCCAGGCAAATGAAACAAGAGTTCCAGCAACTCCGTATAATATGCCTATGTGGCCTCCTTGGGTACTGCCCTGCTCGATTGGTGCCTATAATCTCACCACCTTATATTATTATACGAAATACCTATTGACTTATTTAATTTCGTGTTATGTTGTTCAGAATACCATATACTCTGACTAATAACATGTACATAAATACAAACTAAATATTCAAAATGTTCTTAGATTTGTTGAGTACTTAATTCATCACGGCTCAACACGGCTTTCGTAAAAAACGTTCCTGTTTAACAAACCTCTTAGACTTCTTCCACGATATCCTCAACCTCTACGATGAGAGTAAAGCTGTAGATATTATATACCTTGATTTTCAAAAGGCCTTTGACAAAGTTCCCCACAAACGTTTACTGCTAAAACTAAAAGCGCATGGAATACAAGACGGTGTGTTGAAATGGATAGAAAATTGGCTCAGCGACAGAAAGCAAAGAGTAGTCATAAACGGTAAGGCATCAAAATGGACCAATGTAAGTAGCGGGGTACCCCAGGGATCGGTATTAGGACCAATTCTCTTTCTAATTTACATCAACGACATAGATGAGGGTCTCACCTGTACAATCTCAAAATTTGCTGACGATACAAAAATTGCAAATAGCGTACTCTCAAAAGAACAAGTTGACGATATGCAACACAATCTAGATAAATTGTCATGTTGGGCCCAAATTTGGCAAATGAGTTTCAATGCGGATAAATGTAAAGTACTACATATCGGATACCTAAATGAGAAAGCAAACTATTCGATGAATGGCACTCAGCTTAAGAATGTAAACAGAGAAACCGATCTGGGAGTAACAATATCGAGTAACCTAAAACCGAGTCAACAATGTTCAGAAGTTGTTAAGAAGGCAAACAAAATAATTGGCTTTATAGGCAGGTCATTTGAGCATAAATCCAAAGAAGTTATCCTAACCCTTTACAATTCATTAGTCCGCCCTCTTCTGGAATACTGCGTTCAATCCTGGTGCCCTTATTACCAAAAAGATATAAACAAGCTAGAACGAGTTCAACGTAGAGTTACCAAAATGATACCTAGCCTAAAGAACAAACCATACGAAGAGCATCTTAGAGAATTAAATCTATTTCCTTTAACCCAGCGCAGATTAAGAGGTGACTTAATTCAAGTGTTCAAAATCATCAAAGGCATCGACAATATGAACTGTAGTAAGTACTTCACTATCGACCAATCTAATTACACGCGGGGAAACGGTTGCAAAATTATTGGTAAATCTTTTAACTCACACGAATCTAAGAATTTCTTCTTCAATCGAGTTGTCAACTTGTGGAATGGGCTTCCCCGAAACGTTATAGACTGCATCACCGTTGATTCATTTAAACTCCGCCTAGACAAATATCTCGCATCAAACCCGCGACTGACTGCGTTTGTAAATGAATAACTTTATTTTATCCCCCCCTCAGTTACTAACCCATCTGTCCCCTACTAACTTCCTAATCCTGCCACGGACATTAGTTCCAGGGCAGTAATTCCCTTTCCAATGTTCCCTTACCCACTCTAAACCACTGTTTGGACACTTGATCCTCAGTGTTTTGGAGGACAAGCAACCTAGAAGGGTCACTAGATCTGTTGTTGCTTGATTTCCTTTGTACTCCTTTGTACTCCTTTGTACTCCTTTGTACTCCTTTGTACTTTGTACGTTAAAAGAAAATTATAAATGTGGAAGTGCCATTGTGTGTCACAACTGTTCAACGTGACTCACCAGAGTAATGAGGCATATGTTTTGTGACACCCACGTCCCATCCAATCAATGAATTTTCTGTGTTACATTAGATGATTAAATGATATATTGCGGTACTACTGACTTATGTAACTTATAATTCAAAGAAGGTTTCTTGTCTAAGGGATGATTTAACCAGAACAGAGGAGTGATATCAATAAGTGACACATTTCATCATGTAAACATCAACGAGTGCTAACTCTGTCAAGACCAATTAACCTTTTCGGTTTGTGAACGTTTTTTTTTTTTTTTATTATGGCTAACATTATACGATCTTACTCGTTTTGGGAGATCCGGTAAAATTCAAAGGGTATCATCTATCTACATTAGCCCCCTGACTATCAACATATTGCTTCCTAAACTAAAAAAAGTGGTTTACTAATAGCCAAAATGTAGTGGAACTTTCGTCCGCGAATATTGAAAGCGTTAAGACATAGCCAATTTAAAGTTGACGTAATTATATCTCTCCTATCCTCTCCAAACTGTATTGCTTGAGTTGGCACCGGTTGAAATGTATTGACGGTATGGTATACTGGTTGATTATTATGTCCGGTCAATGTTTCTGCCTATCTAACTTTGTATGTGTGTGCTGAGAGAGAGAGAGAGAGAGTTACATAGATACATAGATACACAGACTACACAGACCTTGCGGTCCCTACTAGGTAGTCCGGACTTAATGCTAAAATAGAATTTGCTACAAAGTGGAAGGCAAGGATAACAAAGAAGAAGGCTCTCTCCCCACCCACCCCTCCCTCCGACCGTTGGTCGGCATGAAATTAAGTTGGGGAAAGAAGTCACCCAGCAGAATGAGAAAAACTAAATAAACACTTCTACTGGGAAATGTATAGTAAAGAACGAAGATGCGACATAATATATACTACTGATGAGAGAGAGAGAGAGAGAGAGAGAGAGAGAGAGAGAGAAGGAGAGAGAGAGAAGGAAAGATTGTGAGAATGAGAGTGAGTGTGAGTGAAGGACTGTATTGTCAGTCTTAATAAGGCCTAAGAGTCCCTGAGGAGATTATTGGAAGAGATAAGAAGTACGGAGCCCTAGTGTTTTTCCATCTCTCTCTCTCTCTCTCTCTCTTTATCTATCTATCTACTGTATAATTATATACTGTATATATACAGTATATGTTCAGTATAAGTTACTTCTTGATCATATGGAACCACATAGTCTATAATCAAATTTGTATGTATATTATAATTATGTAGTATATAAATTGGATACAGCAAGCTAAATTATGTTCAATATGTCTTAAATAGGAAACAAATACAGTGCTAATTCTAATAATTTATACCACTACTTACCATAATAATAAAGCCCAAAGAAGACATTGTAAAAGGCACAAATTATGTTACAATCAGAACCAATACTGATTATTAATAATTGACCAATTGTCGCTAGATGATTCTATATGTCATAGATAATAGTTCGAGCTAACCCTTAACACTCCTCGAGCGGCTAGGTCTGTAACTTCTACTACCTGCCAAGCGGGTAGTTTTACCCCTAAATGAGCTTATTTCCGTGCTCTTTTTCATGCATAAACAAGAGCCAGAGCGTAATACAATTAAGTATCAATGATAGGGCGTTAATTGAGCTTTCCAATGACACCAGAACCATCCTTCTACGACCACGGGTTCTCTTGCAACGATCGTGCAACACGAAGGAAAAATCCCTAAAATACGGTAATTTCCTTACATAATTCCCTGTCTAGCGAGGTAGTGGGTGTGGATGTGTGTAGAGGGGAGGGCAGTCGCGGCGCGGGAGCCGTGCCGAACGGTCAGAGCCAACCTACGCTCCTCCCACCACTCGTCTGTCTCTCAGAGCCAATTATGTGCTCAAAATTGCATACCGCCTTAAGTCGGGCCCCGCCACATAGTCCTTGGTTCTCTAGACCGCCTTAAGTCAGGCCCCGCCAAAGAGGGGTTAAACCATGCATTTTGTTGTGAATATTACCTGCACACCAAGTATGTTTATATTGATTGTTTACTTGTTTTATTTATATATACTGTATACTGTGTATATATACATATATATATATATATATATATATATATATATATATATATATATATACCGGTATATATAATTATTATTATTTTATTTTTTTGTCTCAGCCCCTAGTTGTCACGGGTGGAGCAGTGATCATCACGTAATTGAAAGCTGCACGATACATAGTCCACTGCCATAACTTATATGCCTTCCAGTAGTAAAACCTTGTCTCAAAATTGCCATGGGTAAACCTTCCTCCATTTTACCAAGCGACCCCGTGGATAATGTTTACTCTCATGCTTCTGGCTTTTTCATTCATACATATTTTTTGTCCACTGCCCCTCAACCCGTTTTCTCCTTGTATGTCCAAGATCTCTTCTTTCCTGTCCCATTTGTCTGCATCTTGTAATATATTCAGATTTTTTCCTCTTGCAGTCGATGTTCTTTCCTTTCTCTTCTGCAATTTATGTCCTCAGTTCCTCTTTAGTTTAAATCTTTGGAAGTTGGGTTTTGTTTTTCTATTATTTGGCTTTGTATTTGTATTATATATATTTGCTTTATCTCCAGTGTATCTCTCTCTCTCTCTCTCTCTCTCGCTCTCTCGCTCTCTCTCTCTCTCTCTCTCTCTCTCTCTCTCTCTCTCTCTCTCTCTCTCTCTCTCTCTCTCTCTCTCTCTCTCTCTCTCTCTCTCTCACGGTTACAAGGTTTTTCGGGAAGCGTGTCCCAGATCAGAATTGAGAATAATGATGCTAATGCCATCTGGTGCTCATTCAATGAGCACCAGATGTATCGACAAGCTACAATCGTTCACACTTCACTTACCAAATCAGGCTCATCCTAACCAAGATGATTCGCAAATATCATTGCTTCAGCAATTAGAAAGAGAAAGGTTGCACATAGAAAGGCTAAAAGAAGTCAGGACCAAAGCGATCTAGATTCCTTCAAAAATACATGTAGGAGAGTGAAATATCTTATACAGGAAGATAAGCGGTATGAAGAAGTCAGGGTTGCAGCCATTTGCAAAGTGAATCTTAATGGTGCTTTAGCTATGTGAACAGTAGGAAGCCATTCAAAAGTAGCATTGGATCTCCAAAGGATCCAACAGGCCAACTACAACCTCTGACACTGAAATAGCTAAATCCCTAAACAACTTTTTGCCTCAGTTTTTACAAGGGAAAATACCAGTGACGTGCCAAGTCCAGTATTAGTGCATGAAGGTGAAGTTCTTAGCATAATTAGATATACCTCAGAGGAGGAAGCAGAACTAACAGGCAAGTTAAAATGGTTCAAGTCATCTGGCCTAGATGGCTTTCTTCCCCTAGTCTTAAGAGAATTGTGTGATGAATTCGCTCCTTTCTTGGCAGAAATCTTCAGAAAATCACTAGAAACCGGAGAAGTCCATGAACAGTGGATCTGGCCAATATGAACCCAATCTTTAGGAAAGGGGATGATGGGTGTCCCAAGAATTATCGACTAACTAGCCTGATTTTTATAATTGTAAAATATTTAGAAGGGATGCTAGAAGACAAGATGGTTGACTACCTGGAAACTCACAGCTTAATTACAAATCCCCAACATGGTTTCAGGGAACACCGATCATATCTTACCAATCCCCAACATGGTTTCAGGGAACACCGATCATATCTTACCAATCCCAACATGGTTTCAGGGAACACCGATCATATCTTACCAATCCCCAACATGGTTTCAGGGAACACCGATCATATCTTACCAATCCCCAACATGGTTTCAGGGAACACCGATCATATCTTACCAATCCCAAACATGGTTTCAGGGAACACCGATCATATCTTACCAATCCCAAACATGGTTTCAGGGAACACCGATCATATCTTACCAATCCCCAACATGGTTTCAGGGAACACCGATCATATCTTACCAATCCCCAACATGGTTTCAGGGAACACCGATCATATCTTACCAATCCCCAACATGGTTTCAGGGAACACCGATCATATCTTACCAATCCCCAACATGGTTTCAGGGAACACCGATCATATCTTACCAATCCCCAACATGGTTTCAGGGAACACCGATCATATCTTACCAATCCCCAACATGGTTTCAGGGAACACCGATCATATCTTACCAATCCCCAACATGGTTTCAGGGAACACCGATCATATCTTACCAATCCCCAACATGGTTTCAGGGAACACCGATCATATCTTACCAATCCCCAACATGGTTTCAGGGAACACCGATCATATCTTACCAATCCCCAACATGGTTTCAGGGAACACCGATCATATCTTACCAATCCCAACATGTTACAGGGAACACCGATCATATCTTACCAATCCCCAACATGGTTTCAGGGAACACCGATCATATCTTACCAATCCCCAACATGGTTTCAGGGAACACCGATCATATCTTACCAATCCCCAACATGGTTTCAGGGAACACCGATCATATCTTACCAATTTGCTGGAATTTATCCATGAAGTCCTGAGTGAGTATGACAAAAGTAGAGCCATAGTAATCCTTTATTTAGATTTTAACAAAGCTTTTGACAAATTGCCTCATTGTAGGCTAATGTCAGAAGTGAGTACACTATGTATCAGTAAAGAGGTCACAAAATTAATATAAAACTGGCTAACAAGTATTGATCAATGGTGTTTCTTCTGAGTGGAATCCAGTCACTTTTGGAGTTCCACACGGATCTGGCCATGGCCCACTGATGTTTATCATAGATGTCGATGACATTGATATTGTTCTGTAAGTGTAATCTCCAAGTTTGCGTATGACATTAAACTTCAAGTGAATATGAAGGACTCTAAAGGGGTTGAAAACCATAGGATGGATCTTAACAGACTGGGTGAATTATTTGAAACATGGTAGATACCACTATGCTTGGAAGAGTTCAAGGTGATGCATATCAACCAAGTAAAATCCAAGTCAGGAGTATGCTGTCCAAAACTCGTCTTGAGCATGCAGGAAATATATAGAGCGACTGAATAGAGTACAAACTAGGGTTACAAATCTTATTCCATCGATTATAAGAGTGAGCTATAAAGATCGATTGAGATCTGTTGATCTCTTTTTGTTGGGAAAATGCAAATTATGAGGTCAACTCATTGGAGTATTTAACCCCTACTGTACCATAAGGTACTACCATATATGTACCCCCCAGTACCAAGCAATGTGGCCAAAATGGCTTCAGAGGCAAAATATAACAACCTCCCACCTCAAAAGTTGATGAAACACTGACCCAGACAGCCTGTGGAAGCTTGCAGCCAACCTAAGAAGTGTTGCCAATTCCTTAGAACAGTGTTTACAAGTCATGGTACCAGCCACTGCCTGATACTGGCAGTTACAAGGACAGTATATTACTGACGGCTTGCAGCCGTCGCTGGGACTGGGGAGTAATTTATCTACTGACGGCTGGCAGCCGTCGCTGGGATTGTATGGGTTAGATACTTGATTGGTTTGACAGTGATTTTATTATTACAATGATTTATTACATCCAAGATACTTCTTAATTTGCTGTGAAGGTGCAAAACTCCAAATGCGTGTAACCCATCATACTTCTCCATATATGCATCTCTATGCTACTATCTATCAGTATCTACATGCTCGTACCCAGTCAGGGAACATCCTGACGACGTATACAGACTAAACACACATAACAAAGCCACTCCAACAGCTTCCTCTCTCTCCAACACCCCTTGTCCCCTCTCTACACGCTTCAGAAAAATAGGAAAAGTAGAATGTAAATACGAGGTGCCGTTGTAAAGGCTTATCCCTCAATACTTCATCTGATCTGATCTGTATGTCAGGGGCCGGATCCCAACACCAAGACTGTGTTGGCATTGAGAATGAAGTGCATGAGAGAGTCAGTAGTGCGAGGTGAAGCCTATATATGTCTATCTTTCACTACCACTATCATCATCGCCATCACTACCACTATCATCCTCATTCTAATCACTACCATTATCACCACCATCATCATTACCGTCACGACCACTATCATCATCGTTGCTACCACTATCATCCTCACAATCACTATCATCATCACTACCACTATCATCATCGCCATCACTACCACTATCATCCTCATTCTAATCACTACCATTATCACCACCGTCATCATTGCCGTCACGACCACTATCATCATCGTTGCTACCACTATCATCATCACCATCACTACCACTAACATCATGATTCTTCTCATTACTACCATCATCACCATTACCATCACTACCACCACCATCATCATCCCTATCACTACCACCATAACGTGTTTTGTTTTCTAGCACCACCACCGGGTTCCGTATGTTCTCCGTCATCGTCCCTACCCATATCAGCCCCTTACAATACACTAATGATTACCTTGTCACTGTGCATGGAGCAAGGGAGGCAGTAGGTGGTGTGGGGATGTACATAGCTAACAGTCTATTATTTTCATTATGTTCTCCATCCATCACCATTTTCTAATCAATCTACATCATTATTCTACTACCACCACCTTCCTTATCTTCTCCATTATTGCCACCATCACTACCATCCTCTCCTTTATCTTCATCATTTCCACTACTACCATCCTCCTTATCTTCTCCATTAACACCATCAGTACTTCCATCCTCTCCTTCATCTTCATAATTCTGTCCATCACCATCAACTACTATATTATCTTCTTCATCATCGTCACTATCACTACCATCTCTCCTTATCTTCATCATCACCACCACCAAACAACTTCCTTATCTTCTCCATTATCGCCACCACAAGTACCCACCAGTAACAGCTATCCTATATAGTAGGCTATAAAACACTATGTTGTCAATGTACACTCTGTTGGCAATGTACACTTTGTTGTCAATGTACACTCTGTTGGTAATGTGACTGGAGCGAGGGAGACAACCATAGGTGTAGGATGAAGTCTATCGCTTGTATTATTAAACAATACTTTCCCTTCGCAGCACCGTTAATTGACGAAATGACTTGATAAATAACGTTATCTTTACAAATGGGAATGTGCAGTGCTCTCTGTAAATGGCAGTCATTCCCATAGTATATCCACTGTCCTTCGTCAGTCAAATCATGAAATTGCTTTGGACCATGGCCTGTCACTCTTACTATCAATTTTTGTAACATTCGCGGCATATCCTCTAACTTTTCCTCTGTTGAACACCACCTCTCCTTCAACAAACCTGATCTTCTTTTCCTCACTGAATCTCAGGTGTCTGAAGCAACTGCCGGCAGCCCCTTCTCTGTATCCTCCTACTTTCTCTAGCTTAGTTTCTAAGCCAAAGGTGAATGTTGTGTGTATGTGCTAAAAAAAACTTACTTCCTCTCGTGTTCCCAGCTTTAACCCTTCTGAATTTTCAGCTCTATGGCTCAAACTCTCCTGTTACTCTCGAATTGAATAATTCTGTGCTGTCTATCTATCACTTAACTCTACTAACTTTCCTATATTCTTGACTATCTAAGCTCTAAAGTGGAACCCATTCTATCAACCTTCCCTTTCTCTGAAATCTCAATTTTAGGAGCTTTCAATGTTCACCACCGCCAATGGCTCTCCTTTCATTTCACTGAACCAACTGGTGAACAAGCCTACATCTCTTCTATCCGAAATAACCTTCAGCAGTTAGTCCAGCACCCTACTCTGACTGCCTTGGAGATTGGCCCAACATTCTTGACTTATCTCTTACCTCTAATCCGTCTGCTTACACTGTAAACCTTTTCTCTCCTTTGGGCTCGTCGGATCACAACATTACCTCTGTTAACTGTCCTGCCTCTCCAGTATGGCCATCTGATTCTCTCAGCGTTTGTGGCACTTTGACGCTGCCGACTGGGAGGCTCTTTGGCAGTACTTCTTTGATTTCCCATGGAATTATTTATGCTTCAATGGCCGGGGGCCCTCGGAGTGTGCTGAACACATCACTGAGGGTAATCCTCTCGAGAATGGAGGCATATGTTCTATTTTCTTTCTCTCAGTCAAATGCAAATAAATTTTGACTTACTCATGCTTGCTCTACTGCTGTCCACAATACAGAGGAAGCATTGAAACGGTACCGTCACTTTCAAACTCAAGAATCTAGTACTTTATTTGTTTCTACCAGGAATCAGGCCAAATTTGTTCTTTCTTTGACTCACCAAAAACTCTTTTAACAATAATAAATGTTCTGACCTTTCTAACTCTAGATCTTCCCAAGCATTCTGACATCTAGCCAAATACCTCTCCAACAACTATACTTCCTTGTCTTTCCTTCTTCTTTTTCACTCTGATGGCACTACCGTAATTTCTATCTCTGACAAAGCTGAATTCTTCACTCAAACTTTCGCTAAAAACTCCACCTTGAATGTTTCTGGTGTTGTTCTCCACCCCTCTCTATTTTGCTTATGCCTAATCTCATAATTTCTTCTAAGGATATACTTTCTGCCTTCTCTGGGTTTAATACTAAGAAGGCGTACGGTCCGAATGGTGTTCCTCCTGTTATACTCAAAAACTGTTTTTCCAAAACGACTTCCTGCTTAGGCAAACTCTTTCGTCTCTGTCTTTCCTCTAAAGTCTTTCCTTCTTGCTGGAAGTTTGCTCTTATTCAACCTGTCCCAAAGAAGGGAGATCGCTCTCAACCCTCCAACTATAATCCAATTGCTCTAATTTTTAACATCTTTAAAGTGTTTGAAATTATTCAAAATTCAAAATGTCTTCAGAATTTTGTCTTCCTATAGTCTATTTTCAGATGGCCAGTATGGCATCCTCTAGCGCCGCTCTAATGGTGATCTTCTTTCTTATCTTACTAACTCTGGGTAATCCTTCTTTTGGGGCTTCGGTGAGACCTTTTCTATTGCAGAAAGCCCTCAATATAGTCTGGCACAAATCTCTAATTTCTAAACTACCTTCCTTCGGTTGCTATCCCTTCATCTTTGCTATTGTCTATATTTTCCTTTCTGCCTGTTCCATAGCTGTGGTTGTGGACAACCATTGCAGACTTCCTCAACCTATTAACTCCAGTGTTGCTCAGGGTTCTGTCCTATCTCCAGTTCTCTTTCAAATATTCTTTAATCTATCTATCTATCTATTGCCTGACGCCGTGGCCACGAACGAACCGCCCCCATGCACCTCTGTCCCCAGTCAGTCGACGCCCCTCCCCCCAACCAGCACCGCCTTCGTTCATGTAGTTCCTCACTCCATCCTTCCACCTCATATTCGGTCTACCTCTCCCCCTCTGTCCCTCCACCTCGCTCTCGTACACCCTCTTAGTCATTCTCTCGCTTTCCATACGTTCCATATGGCCGAACCATCTCAAGTTGTTCCTTTTCACACTTTCCAGCACATCTACCTCCACACCACACCTCCTTCTTACTTCCTCATTAGTCTGTCTATCCCTCCATGTAACTCCGCACGCACTCCTTAAGTAATTAATTTCCACTGCTCTCACTCTTGGTCTGAGTCTCTCAACCAACGTCCATGCTTCGCTTCCGTAAGTCAGTGTCGGGATTACCACACTGTCATGCAAGGACTTCTTCACTTCCATACTGACCACCCTATTTCTTGTTACTGCTTTTAGCGTTCCTACAACCCTCTTCTTTAATGATCTTCTCAATTGTACCTCCAGTCCTATCACCTTCTATGCTGATGACTGTACACTATTCAACTAGTTTTCTACAATGAACCACCATATAATCACTCAAAAACTCACGTGATGAGGCCATAGCACGCCTATCATCTGATCTATCAACTATTTCTGATAGAGGAAGAGAAAATGTTGTGACTTTCTATGCTTCCAAAACCCAATTTGTCCATCTATCCACCCACCACATTCTTCCACACTACTATCCATTACTCTTCAACGTCTTCTCTCAGTATGCTTGGTATCTCTATTTCTCCTGACCTTTCTTGGAAAGATCATATTACCACTCTTGCTATAACATCTTCCCAAGAGCTGTCAGTGCTAAACCATTTTTGTTGGTTCTTTACTCCCGCATACCTTCTTGCTCTGTAAAGCGGCACAGTGTGCCCATGTTCCTATCTGTGGGGAGGTTCCACCTATACCACAATCCTAAAAAGCGTATAGTAAAAAGCATTATTTATTAGTGGCCCCTCCATCATTGATGATATTATGTCTATTAGTATAATAGTCCTCTTTCAAGTACCCGCGGTCAGCATATTTGAAAATCCCGCTGCAGGGAGAAAGAGTCCTACATCATAAGTGTAACGCTAATTCTCTTATGGAATCGTCTTTATGATTGGGTACTCACTACGAAAAAACTTCGTAAAAAATACCAATTAATTAACTTAATAATTGTTATAATAAGGCTTTCCATCACGTGGATGTCTTATGTGGATTCTAGCCCAGACGCTGCTCACAGAGCCGCCATACCTCGTTCCTCTCCCTGCGTCCACAGCTACCAGACGTGCCTGCCTGTGCTCGGCTTTATTCTTCGTTCACTCAACTCTAGTGAGTCTTTTGCTCATTTGTATCTATCTGAGTTGTACTAGAATAGGTTTAGACTAGCTAGACCAGGCAGCCCCATTGGTGTGCCCGCAGGAGAGTGTTGAAATAGGGTACTATTGTACAGGCGCTTTGTTGCCCCCATTGGGCTCGCGCATTCATGTTGTGTTATTGTTTAATTCTGCGCCTTAGTGTTTGCTACTTAACTATTAGTTAGGAGGCTATCTTTCCGCAAGATAATGCTTCAGGCCATCGCTATGAGGCAGTTACATTTTATCTTTGATTTTAACAGACGCTCTGGTCTAAGAGTTGTCACACATGGTGTGAAACTTTCCAGGGTCCTTGTTTTGCTTTCCCCTAGGCCGAGGGTCTTTTCTTCGCTCATCGCTGCTTCTTCAGAGGTAAGACTAAGAGATTCATTATATTAATGATTATGAGCCTCGTGGCCAGCCTCATTAGGGGTATTCTTAGTTGGCTAGGGGTACGAATTATTGTTTAATTTTACGTTTTTAGCTCTAAGATGTGTATATTGTTATCATTAAGGGTATTTTACATGATAACAATGTAGTAGGAGACGTCCTGTCTATTTGGTAGGGTTTGAGGGGTTCTGACTTTCTCATATAAGTCAGTCTCCTTCAAAAGTTTGTTTTTTTCCTCCGGCAATCTTTCTGTGTATCGATGCCGGAGACTCGCCTTGCAGGCGAGAAAGGAACTAGCCAAATAACCCGGAGTGGTGTGCTGTACCACTATTCCCGGCGGAAATGTGGATTCTCAAGGGAATCTCGGCCCGGCCGAGTGAACTCGCCCAGACCAAGAGCCTCACGCAGCATGACCAGACTTATACGCGCCCGGCGAAACAGTCCAGTGATTACTATCCTTCCGGTCTTTTAGACAAAGGGTTAGTGTGCTTTTAAGGTTATTACGGACCAGTGACACTTTGTCACAGGTAAGCAGTTCTAAAGACGACGAAATCTTTAGTGGTTTTGTCGCAGACAAGTACAGCGGAAGGTTAGAGTAGCAGTTGGTCTATAGCTAACTTTCCGGCGTATTTGTGAGAATAATGATCTGTGTACCTCTCGGTTTATCCTTATGAGCATTGATTCCTGGAAATTTTCTATTTCCAGATTACGGCACATCAGTAGCAGCACAGGTCGGCAGGGGAGGGGGCTGATCCCGGCGTTTTTTTTTTTTAGCTCCATCATGCCTCTAATTGTTCTCTGTGCTACGCCTACTTGCTCTCTTATACCCGTGTTTGCACACAAACTTTGTATCAAATATGGAAAATGCCTCGATAGATCACGAGGCATTTGGGTGTCCAAAAAGTGAGTCATTTGTTCCGAACTGCGTTCAAATTTATTTGGTAAGAAAGATCATTCATGTCTTGTAGCACTCAAGGAAATAAAGAACACTTTTAATGCCTACACGAAAGACATTGCCCATAAGGCCCTACAATGTGACGATGAGGTACTTTGGGAGCACTTGGTTATAAATTCACCAGTGCTGAAGTTAACACCGGCTAAATCTACTAAATCTAAAACCAAAACTAAATTTCTATATAAAGAGCTAGTGACTAGTGACGAAAGCAGTGATTCTAGCAAGGCAACCCCCCCGGCCGCCAGAAGAGGGACCGTTCACCTTCACTGAGTGACCGCTCAAGGTCCCGGTCGAGGACCCCTCTCAGGCAATCTAGACACTCTTCAGTAGAGTCTTCAAGGTCTCACAAGAGACGAAAAGATGACGAGGCGACATTTAGTCACAGAAAATCAGAGAAGGGACATAAAAGTTCCCAATAGGAGGAGACGCAGTCGCGGCACCGGCCAACGCCGGAGCTGCGGCCATTTCCCTCCATCTCCACCTCCGTGCCTAACGTCCAATCTGGCACCTCAGAGGCGGGGACGGAGGAGACTGAGTCAACTCCCAGGGGTGAATCAAGGGAATCTTTAAGTGTGAATCAGGACATACATTTTGCAATACCAAAATTGAACTTACCTGTCAGTAGGCCCCCGATAGTGTCACAAAGAGTGTTAGCTGAACAGTATCGGGGATATACATCAGGCAGGCATCAGGACCTTATTAGTTCGCACGGTAGTCAAGTGATACCTGATTCTCAACCTCCTAATCCAGGTCGAAGTGTGTGGAGACAATCAGAACCCTCATTAGTGGAGAACAATGTACGGTTCCAAGACAGTGTCAGGGACATGGAGGATATTGAAATTATTCCTTCCTCAGTGCCGGACTTACTTTGGCCGGCGTTTACTCCACGGTCAGATCCGCAGCAACAACAGCCGGAACTGTTAGAGGTACAAGAAGAGCCAGAAGTGGTAGAACTACCTTCGGCTCAACCACCACACACAGGGGAGGGTTCGGAAGTGGGGTCAGAGTCTTCCAAGGAGTCACATAGTAAATATATAACTACTGATGATTTAGATTATATCTTGCATAAAGTTATGCGTCAATACAATGTACCAAAGGCTCAGGATACTTCCATTGCTCCGCCGGGAGCTCCCCCGATAGGGTCGGTTGCGCGGCCCCTAGAACCTTCTAGACTTGTCCACAATAGATCACTCCTACAAAGTAACATAATCCGAGTGAACACTACGGCAAGTTGCACTATAGTGCCCGCCTCCTTGACCACTACCAATGTTCGCGTTATCACGGATGTTACCCCTCCCCCTCTAGATAAAATCCCACATAGAAGAGGCCCTATGCCGCTTTTATATGGTCCCGACTGCTCGTGGGTTCCGGCTATTGCTAAAAACCCGAGCCTAGCACAGACGACAGTATCGGGGGAGATCCCAGTGCCTACGGAATGGGTGATAGAAGTTAGAAGAAGTAAGAAACTAAGGGCCAAAGACTCACAAGGGCAAGTTTTAGATGTTACTATCAAAGCCATTCCAAATGTGTATTCTCCTGAATTCTTTGTATACTCTTCTACTCCGGCATTACCTCCCATCTCATTTGCACGACTTTTTGCGGATTGGACGAAGTCTGACGGCGTGAACGATATTAAATCGCTCAACGCTCTAACGCCGGAGTTGGATACAACTCCAGCTCTAGACCAGTCTCATAATCCAGTTCTGCAGGTGGGGCAGGTAGGTGTTGGCCCTTGGGTGGACTGGGAGGCAGAAGCTCAACAGTTTTCTACCACTATCGCTTCAAAATCCTCCCACCAAATTCCACAAGATAACCACCTATGGTTTTCCATGCCAATCAATAAAGCCGGAGGGGTGTCCCCAGCCCTATTTGATTTCCTGTCAGCTCCAAAATTGTCTCTCTATGATTTACAGGAACCCTTCTCAACTCATCCTCCTGCACACTTAGACAGAGATTTCAAATTGAGAAATAAAGCTCTCAGACTATTTTCCCAATTTTTGTTGAGCCGCCAAGTAGCCCAGTCCCTCACGAGGACCATTGCCGCTATTTCAGATCAAAATGTATGGAAGGCCACTGAACTATCTAACGGCTTCTGTTACAAAATTCCATCCAATCTATGGGCGATATCCGGATAGCCTTGTTAGAGGCAGTCCGGGCACGCCAAGACTTAAGAGTGTACATGGTGAAGAAGTTACCGGAAGACATTGGTCGCCGGGTAACCCTTTTCCCAGTTTTAACTGCTTCTTTGCTCAGCCTTGACACATGGAGAGCAGTTTATAATATGGTTGACAACTTGCAGCCGGGTACCTCCCAAGCTAAAATGGAGAACTTCAAGAAACCTTACTCCAAGCCTAAAGGTGGAGGTAAGTCACATCCTTCTGGTGCTAAGCAGTCCTTTCAGGGCCCCATGTCTCCCCAAGCGCAAGGAGGTACCCCGTACAAGCCAAAACAGGGTAAGCACTCAGGTAAGTGGCATAACAAGAATAGGCCACAACATAAGTCAGGACAGGGAACGACACCAGCTAAAACCAGCCAACCGTCCACACCTACCCCACCACCAGCAAAAATCTAGCCAGTCAAACTCTCTCTCTCCCAGGGCCCATCGAGGGCGAGTCGGATCCAAGGGTAGTGCCGCCGGACAGACCCAGTCAAGTAACTGGGTCTTTTCGGGCGTGTCACCGAGCCTAGCCCCGGCGAACTTGGGCAAGGACAGTGGTACGCAAAGGGATCACCTGGCGGTGGCTCCAGCGTCAATCACATCAGGCTAACCCTTCCACCACTAGGGTGGATGCGCTCGTTAGACCTGACAGACGCCTACTGGCATGTCCCCATCAACAAACGGTTCCAAAAATTCCTCGCCTTGAGGATCAGGCAAGAGACTTATGTCTTTCAGAGAATGCCATTCGGTTTGAACCTGGCACCGACAATTTTCACAAAATTAGTCCGGCAGGCCCTCATGCCAATGTTAAATCAGGAGATCAAGATGTTGTGGTACCTGGACGATTGGCTGGTGGTGGTAGAGTCAGAGAGTTTATGCAAAACACATGTCAATCTCGTTATCAATCATGTACAATCCCTAGGGTTCAAGGTCAACTTGGCAAAGTCGCATCTTGTTCCTACACAGGCGATTCAGTGGATAGGGCTGGTCTGGGACACAGCCAATCTTACTCTCAGTCAGAGTGTGGACAAACGCAACAGATTTTGAAAGAAATTATTTGCGTTTCTCCACAGTCTGAACACGACGAGGAGTCTCTGGGAGTCTCTGGTCGGTTCTCTCAACTGGATACAACTAACTGTAAAGTTGGGCCGGTTGAAAGTAAAGAGATTATTCTTGGAAGGCAACAAATATTTCCCGCTATTGCCGGCGGGAAAATTGTGGAAAGTTCCTCATTTAATTCACAACTTACTGTTGGTCTGGGTAAAGAGAGATATTTTGCACTCAACAATGACGTGGGTTTCTCCCCCACCTACGGTATGAATAGACACAGATGCCTCGGAGACAATAGGCTGGGGTTACCAGTCAAACCTAGGCCACCAAAGGGCAAGGGCTTTGGTCCCAAACCGAGAATTATCATATCAACGCACAGGAACTATTAGTCCCGTTGTTTTTCCTTCAGGCTTATGGCTCCTCATTGCGAGGGAAATCAATAGCGTTTCGGATGGACAATTTAAATGCGGTACACTGCATTCAAAAGCAAGGTCAACGAGGTCTCGGAAGTTGCTAGAGTTGTCAAAAAAGATGTTTGCTCTGGCCGAAAAGCTGAGCATTCATCTTCACGCTTCTTATCTCCCAGGCGTGGCGAACGTCTGGGCAGATGCACTGTCCCGGCAACAGAGCAACACAGTAGAATGGGCTATCAAGCAAAACGTCTTCAACAAGATGATTGCAGAGCCTTACCGTTCACAAGTGGATCTATTCGCATCCGAAGGGAACCACAGACTCCCTCTCTTCCTAACCCGCCGGGTAACAACTTCAGCGGGGGGTCCAGACGCATTGACGGAGGACTGGAACAAGTGGAGTTCTATCTATCTTTTTCCGCCTCCCAACGCTTCACTCATGTGTCAAGTAGTTCACAAACTACGGGGTTACCGAGGCCTAGTCTCGATGATCGCGCCTCTATGGCCGGCTCAGACGTGGTACCACCAGTTGAAAATGTGGTGCGAGAACACGGTGTCGCTCCCGGTCTCGTACTTCCACTTGGAGACAATTGGCAACCTAGAGACCTCGCTGACTTTTGCCTTTTGGACATTCAGAAGGCTAAGTGGTTAACCCGAATGGAGAAAGTGTCACAAATAAATTACTTAATCAGTATACTCGGTCTACCAGGAGGCAGTACCAGTCACATTAGAAAACTTTCGCAACCTGGATAGTGAAAACGGTGCAAACAGACAAATCAGTAGCCCTGGTTCGACCATCAGCGCTTTTCTGTAGTTACACTAAAAAAAAAATCTGTCAGCCATTAGAACTCCCTTTTATGACCTCACTGATCTATCCATACCACAAGCGGAGGAGAAAGGGTCCATGAGGGCGTGTTTCAAACTTCGCCCACCACCCCGTCAGCTCATGCCTACCTGGTCACTGGACAAGCCCTTATCCCTGCTTCATTCGCGCAAGTATAGTCTTGCGCCGGATTTTGACTCATTATTAAAGAAGGCTGTGTTCCTTATGGCCTTGGCCACAGGAAACAAGGTATCAGAGCTGGCGGCGATGAGCAACGAACCTAATTGCCTCAGGTTTGGTAGATTAAATGAACATTTACAAATTGCACCATCTCCCACGTTCGTGGCAAAGAATGAGCATAGCGAGCATGTGTTCTCGGAATTTACAATCCCGGCTCTCAAAAGAGGACATACACATCATAATTTATGCCCGGTGCAGGCTCTAATCAAGTTTATGAGGGTGACACAGCCTCAACAACAAGGAGCCTTATGGGTCAATAACACAGGTACTCGTATCACGAGGAGAAATCTGGCTTCCCTACTCGTGGATGTAATTAGGGAAAGTAACCCTGAAGTAGTGGGCCGAGCTCATGACATCAGGAAGTGGGCAGTCTCTTTGCGGTTTTTACACAACTATTCAATAGAGGATATTGCTGATACCAAACTGTGGGCTTCCAACCATACTTTCTTAACGCGTTACCTGTCTGTAGCCCTAGATAAGCCAAAAATGACCTGTGTGGCCTTGCGTCAGCGGGTCTAGTAAGTCTATGTGCTATTTTTAATTTTATGTGAAAAGAAAGGGGGGGGGGGGGTTACTGGAGAGCTTAGACATCTAGACCCTCCGCCGGACTATGTGATAAGATCACAAGCTGTGATACTTGAGAAGTCGAGCTGGTTCTACAGCTCAAGAAATTTAATTTTTGTTTTATATATAAGATAACTATCAGAGTGTATCTAGAATTTAATAAATGAAAATTTACAAACGTTATACTAAGTACAAAGTGTTTTAAGGACATAAAACATATTCATATCATTTATGCGCTTTGAACCTAGTGAATCTCAATGTGATATTCTCTCTAATGTACCTGAATGGTCATTGTAAGCAGACTTTCTTTGAAGTAACGCACTGCTTTCTTTTCCATTTTACAGTTTTATATTTTATTGGATGTAAGCAATAAACACTTAATTTGTTATATGATTCTTTTTCTCTACCTATAGGTATTTGTTAGTGGTTTGATATTGTCACGAATGTCCCCCTCCAGTCTTGAGATATCAGGCATATCGTCAATGATGGAGGGGCCACTAATAAATTATAGGTTTGAGTCCCGGAGGGAAGAAGGAAAACCTAATATTTAGTAGTGGCCCCGAAATCATTGACGATGTAGGGCCCTCCCTTCCATCCCCTTCCCATTCGTGTGATGTCTTAAGTTTAGTGTTGATATGGCATTGAAGGAGATATGGCGGCTCTGTGAGCAGCGTTTGGGCTAGAATCCACATAAGTTATCCACGTGATGGAAAGCCTTATTATAACAATTATTAAGTTAATTTTATTTTTTTTATTTTTTACAAAGTTTTTTCGTAGTGAGTACCCAATCATGAAGATGATTCCATAAGAGAATTAGCGTTACACTAATGATGTAGGACTCTTTCTCCCTGCGGCAGGGTTTTGAAATTCGCTGACCGCAGGTACTTGAAAGAGGGGAAAATATAACCGAAACTACCACTTTTTGGTTTTTTGGTTTTAGGTAGTTTTCATCATTATACAGTAGTTGAAATTAGATACAATCCCCGGAAAACTTTATTTCTCCCATTATCCAACGATCTTAAAACACTCAGATGTAAGTAATTTTCAGGGTAAATATATATTTTGTTTTGCCTTTGGATACAGGATGGGTTGAGGGGGGTTTTGCCCCCCTCCCCCCCCCTCCCATGAATTATTTAAATCAGCATGTATTTTAACAGTAGGGGGCTTAATAAGAGTTTTCACTACCGTCAATAGGGAGAATTATAGGGAGAATTTTTGTTTTTACAGTACTTTATATAGTGCACATAAAATGTATCTCCGGAGGTTGAAACACACTTTAATATGATCGTTGCAACATCCTTATTCTATAATAGCCTTCAAATATTGAGAAATAATTAGTGGTAGTTTCGGTTATAAGTACCGAAAGAGGACTATTATACTAATAGGCATATCGTCAATGATTTCGGGGCCACTACTATATATTAGGTTTTCCTTCTTCCCTCCGGGACTCAAACCTATATTGTCGCATCAACTCACCTCCTCTTACTAATTCCCTACAATCCCTCACTACACGCTGCAATGCTGCATCTCTCTCACTCTTCTATTACAATTGCAATAATAAAGGTTTTGGAGCTAACTCAGTCTATACCTGCTTGCTTACAGCGAGTGGGTGGCACCCGCCATTCACCACATTCCCACCCCTATTCTGTCCCACTCTCTAACCTAAGAGTAAACCAAATTTATCAGACTTTCTTCTACTCAACAAGCAAAATCTAGCACTCTCTCCCTCAGTCTATATTTCCCATATTCTATGACTTAAAATGCTTCGAGCTCCGTGTGTCCAGACAATTTGACTTTAACGAATCCTTGAATTTGGCTCACTCTCACTCTTTTACATTTGGAGGGGACAGTTGTTACAGGTAGCACTATCTTTTGACTCCTTCATACATATTGCAAATAATTTCAATAAATATATATATAAAATCTCTCTCTCTCTCTCTCTCTCTCTCTCTCTCTCTCTCATATATATATATATATATATATATATATATATATATATATATAATTATATATCTATATATATATATATATATATATATATATATATATATATATATATATATATATTATATATATATATATATATATATATATATATATATATATATATATATATATATATAATTATATATATATATATATATATACAGAGAGAGAGAGAGAGAGAGAGAGAGAGAGAGAGAGACTCAGTGACGCAGTATGAAGCCTTTTATCTGTCTGTCCTCACCACCACCATCGTCCCCTCCATCACCAGTCATATCTTCCTTACTAACACCATTCCTTGTCTCAATACCACCAGCCTCTTCCTAACCCTCAACATCAAGACCAATAATACTATCTCCCTCACCATCACTACCGCCACCATTATATTCCCCCATGTCTCCCTTACTATCATCCCTTCACCACCACAATCCTTTATTGCTTCTCCGTGAACATCTTTACTAACCTGTTTCAACACCAACACAATTGTTTGTATATACTTGACAGTCACTCGTTATCAATTCTCTCATCACATCCGCATCCACTATCACCATCTCTACCACTCTCCTTCCCATTTCACTACAAATATAACAACAACCATCACAACAACTATTACAGCCCAAACTACCATTTTACCGTCACTGCATCGTAAATTTTCCTTAATATCGCCTCTCTCTCTCTCTATCTATCTATCTATCGATATATCTATCTACCGTTTCCATAGCCAATAACATCTATCTCGATCATACCCGCTGGCGTCATCGGTGCCATCAACAAAATAGTACTTTATGACACCCCTCTTCCTCAACATAAAACCCTTATCTCTCTTTCTCTCTCTATCATACACACACACACACACACACACACACACACACACACACACACACACTTTTTCTGATCCCTTTCCATTGTCACCAACCACTTTCCCAAACTTCTGGCATTCGATTTTTCTTTCTTGTTATTTTCATCTCGTTTCTATGGTTGTTTATTTTATATCTTTGACTTTATTCATAGGTCTATATTTATTAGAACATCTATTTTGTTCGCAGTTAACTTAATTTTAGTGTTTATATTTTCCTGTTTATGTTTTATTAATATTTTAAAATAATTAATAGTTTGTTCCTAAATTGTAGTAAATATGAATATATGTCTATTTATTTTTCCGATACTATTTGTGTATACAATGTTTAGTCCATTTTCCTCATCTTAGATACTCCTGCCGTTCACGAACTTGGCTTACCTCTTTATCCATTATTCTCTATTCTCAACCATCTCCCTTCACACGTTCTCAATAAGGATACTTTTGTGGGTTTATAAGAGCCACGTGTTGTGACTTAAAGTAAGGTTCTTCCCATACCGGTATTGGATCTCCTTCCTTACTCTTCCAATTTTCCTTTATTACTTCTTCTTTACTTCTTCTTCCTCTGTTATTTTTTTTTGTCAATTTTGCTTGTTCCTCTTTCAAAGCTTCTTCATTACCTCTCTTTCTTCCTCTTTAATTTCATCACTTTTATCTTCTCCCAATTTTCTTTATCGTATGTTCTTCTTTCTCTTCCTGTCCTTCTTTTTTCCCCTCCTTGCACACCGGAGGAACATAGATCATCAGAACTGATCTCCTCTGGTCGTTTCAGTCCTGTCTCGTCACCACGAGTTTCATCCTACTACCACCATTTCCACCACAATGACCACCATCTTCACCACAACTGCCATATCTCCACCACAAGTAATACTATTTTTACCGGTACGACCTCGAGTTACATGGAGGGATAGACAGACGAATGAGGAAGTAAGAAGGAGGTGTGGTGTGGAGGTAGATGTGCTGAAAAGTGTGAAATGCAACACCTTGAGATGGTTTGGCCATATGGAACGTATGGGAAGCGAGAGAATGACTAAGGAGGTGTATGAGAGCGAGGTGGAAGGACAGAGAGGGAGAAGTAGACCGAAAGCAAGGTGGAAGGATGGAATGAGGAAGTATATGGATAAAGGCAGTGCTGGTTGGGAGGAGGGGCATCGACTGACTGGAGACAGAGGTGCATGCGGGCGGTTCGTTCGTGGCCACCCCTTCGGGGATCACGGCGTCAGGCAATAGATAGATAGATAGACGACCGCCATCTCTATCACAACAACCACCATTTCCACCACATATGCCATAATCTCCACCACCACGACCGCAATCTCCACCACATCTGCCACAACTACTACCATTTCCACCGCAATGACTGCTATCTCCACTGCATCTGCCACATCTCCACTCGAACTACCACCAATGTTCTCCCTGCGGTCTGTACCACCGCAACTTGCCTGAGCTTGTCTCAACATAATAATTTATCATATAGGCTATTCTGTGTATGCATGTTTTTGTGTAATTATTGTATATATACAACGTCGTAATCAATTATATAGCCTATTATTACTTAATGTATTTTATTACGTT
Source organism: Paralithodes platypus (assembly GCA_032716605.1). Lineage (NCBI taxonomy): Eukaryota > Metazoa > Arthropoda > Malacostraca > Decapoda > Lithodidae > Paralithodes > Paralithodes platypus. The sequence continues at coordinate 22,915,201 of CM064575.1, read as the reverse complement.
TTTACTATGTACTTGTCTATATAAGGTACAGAACAGAAAGGACATTTGGCTGTGTTATATTTTCAGAATTACCATATTACCGTAAAATGTCTTATTTCAATGTTCCGTTGACTATTTTGAGCTATGTAATATATACTCTGTACTGTATATATACTGTATCTCGAAATAAATGGCTGGCACAATTATCGCTATTGTCAGCACAAGTACAAAGATCTCCACCACAGCTAAAACAATCCCTATACCAACTGCCACCATTTTCACCACAAACACGACTATCTCACTAGATCTCCATCCCCCATTGAAACTACCACCATATCTTGCACGTCTACCACCATCTCCACAATAACTCCTCCCCACAACAACCACTATTGCTACCAAGACTACCACCACTGTCATCAAAATTACGATCACCATCACCACTGCTTTCCATCATAACTTTCTCAATCACTACGACAATAACCACAATCGCAGTGAGACAATAACCCAAACTTGTACAATTAAGGGAAGACAGTAAGCCAGATACGTTATGCCACCAGGGTGTTATGTTTTAGTTGGCGTCACACGACCTCTTTACGATTCCAAAACACGAACAATTTTATTCAGAAATTTAATTGGAATCAAGAATCCACAACGATTGATCATGTTGTTTTCTGGAATTTGCGTTATTTAATCTTGTATCAAGTATGACTATTCAATAATATCTTAAAACATATACAAAATACCGAATTATTTGAAGAACAAGAACAACAATAACAAGTTCTCTTACGTGTACCGTAGTTCCGATAACTAGACCGTTAAAGTGCTCGTGTGACACCGGCTTCAGCCAACATTGTTGCTGCCGATTTATTAGTCATGGTTATACCTATAAATCTTATACAATAATTTTTCATGAATCGACGCATAAATTTTACACGAAATATATATATATACAGTATATATATATATATATATATATATATATATATATATATATATATATATATATATATATATACCTTGACCGGTAGCCTTACTCCGTTTAGTTTTTTTTTAGTTTTTTTTACACCTGCTAACTTAACCTTGAGTCACCTTGGGACAACTCTTTAGCTTCCAAAGATAAATCGTAAGCTGGAAAATATTAGAAGGCAAATATTATTATTTAAAACTGATCGGGAAGTTTGACTGAATGAATGGACACAAACTATATGTCTTAAACAAACCAATTGCACATGCCACGTTATATTTCTTTCTCTCCTCTTTACTTTTTCCTAACACTACCTCTAATGCTATCAACACCTGTAAACAACTGCTATCACCATCACATATGTTCACCAATACCACCATAACCTATATCAACACATCACCAATACTATCACTACTACTGACACCACCACCATAACTATCACAATTATGTACGTTTATTTTGCATCACGTCAAGTACTCTATAATTATTTTCCCACTATTACAATATCTAGCACTGACACGAACACCACCACTTCGAATACAATTAGTACTATTTCTTCCTTTACTATATCATTAGTAATGTCACCATCTCCCCACTACAATCATCTCCTCAATCAGCATTACCACCACCACCACCACCACAACTACCACAATCTTAACCACCTTCATAACTACCACCACCACCACCATCTTAACCACCACCATCTTAGCCACCTTCATCACTACCACCACCACCATCTTAACCACCGCCATCTTAATCACTACCACCACCACCACAACTACCACCACCATCTTAGCCACCTTCACCACCACAACTACCACCACCAACTTAGATACCTTCACCAGCACCACCACCACCACCTCCACCAGTAACCACAATCATCTGTCAGTATTCCCGTTGATCCTAGCATCATTCTCACTTGATCCATCTCCTACCCACTGCACTGCTTCAACCCTGCCTGTTTTTCGAAAATTTATGTCCAAGTTAAAACGGCTGCACATGTAAATGGTTACAACTAATTCAGACAGTGCCTAACCAAACTTAACCAATCCGAACCTATCTTAAGCTGACCAAACGCATTCAAACCAAGCCATGCTTACCCTAATCTAACTGTTCTAGCGTGGGTGTGTGGGTAATAGTGTTCACAATTCAAGTGTATTACACTAATATAGTTTACAGTGTGCCTCTCTGCCTGAATAATGCCTCCTCTTCCTCTTATGCATGCCTGCTTGCATTCTATCAAATATGCATTTTATTATGACTTGCTTCCTTCACTTTTGGTGTTGTTATTGCCAATTTGCATGTATTGCTTTTCATCTTGTGAGTGTATATTTTGAAATATGTTCATGGTCGTGGGTGTGTATGTGTCTGTGAAAAAGTTAGTCTCCACATGTATTTATGTTGGTTTGTGTGTGTGTATCTCTCTCTCTCTCTCTCTCTCTCTCTCTCTCTCTCTCTCTCTCTCTCTCTCTCTCTCTCTCTCTCTCTCTCTCTCTCTCTCTCTCTCTGTATGTGTGTGTGTGTGTTAATTGAATGGTGTGGTCATGAGAGAAAGATAGAGCATGTCACGTTAGGATACTTGATGTATTGTCTACCATCACACCTGTCACCTATCAAATGTGTGTGTATGTGTGTGTGTGTGAGTGTGTGTGTTTACTTACTCTAGTTGTAATTACTCTAGATATACTTGCAGGAGTGACCATGCTCGTTCATTCCCGCCTCCAACGACACATTTGGCTTTTGAGTTTTAGGTCCAATACACTCTGCATTTTTAAGTTTGAAGTTGTGCCCTCTTGCCCTAACCCCTCCATCACTCACCAACAAAGAAAAACAATATCTAATCCACTATATCTATTCCTCTAATGCACTTGATTTGCTGGATTTGCTCATACCTGTATTTGCTCTCCCCTTGTTCTCCTCTGTTCTAGCGTTGGCAGATTGTATTCCTTTACTCTGTCTTGATGGTCCATACCCTCTAACCCTGGGATTATTTTGGTTGCTGGCCTTTGGATTATCTATTTTTTTTATATATGCGGTGACCATATTTGGTCTTATTATTGCTATTATTTTCTTCATAATTAATTCATTAAAATAGTTGAATGACATCAAAGTATTAGGTAGAATTGGCAACTTGTGCATGAGGCTCGTCAGAGACAGATAATCTTGTATAATTATTCCCAAGTATTTGTCTTTATTCCCAAGTATTTGTCTTTATTCCCAAGTATTTGTCTTTATTCCCAAGTATTTGTCTTTATTCCCAAGTATTTGTCTTTATTCCCAAGTATTTGTCTTTATTCCCAAGTATTTGTCTTTATTCCCAAGTATTTGTCTTTATTCCCAAGTATTTGTCTTTATTCCAAGTATTTGTCTTTATTCCCAAGTATTTGTCTTTATTCCCAAGTATTTGTCTTTATTCCCAAGTATTTGTCTTTATTCCCAAGTATTTGTCTTTATTCCCAAGTATTTGTCTTTATTCCCAAGTATTTGTCTTTATTCCCAAGTATTTGTCTTTATTCCCAAGTATTTGTCTTTATTCCCAAGTATTTGTCTTTATTCCCAAGTATTTGTCTTTCTCTGCTTTAGGTATTTCTTCATTGCCCAACTTATGGTTTCCGTTGTATCTGTACTTTATCATGCCCATTTCAAATACTTTACATTATCTTGTGTTGAATTTCATTTTTCAATTAATACACCGCTTGGATCTATTCCAAATATTTGTGTAGCTCCATACAGTCTTCTGGTTCCTTTATTCTCTTCATTTGCTTTGCGTCATCTGCAAACATATTTGTATAACTGAATGTGTGTGTGTGTGTGTGTGTGTGTGTGTGTGTGAGAGAGAGAGAGAGTGTGTGTGTGTGTGTGTGTGTGTGTGTGTGTGTGATTGAGAGAGAGTGAGAGATAGAGAGTGTGTGAGCGTGTGATGGAATATTTCCACTGTTGGACACCTGGTGTATTGTTTACCATCACACCTGTCACCTATTAATCACACCTGTCGCGTCATTTGCGTTTTTCTCACCTGTTTGGTAATTAATGGACAGGAGTTCGATGAAGAGACAAATAAGAGGCTGTTGAAGTGATTTACTATATGTGTATAAGTGTTATTGGTGTTATATGTGCAATGATATGTACACCATCCTCGCGATTATTGAAAATCAATAAATCCAGTATGTATATTAATTTATTCTATTTTAGTAATTAGGTTTATTTGTAAGTTAATTGGTGGGTTGGTTAAATTAGATATATATGCAAAGCATTTCTGATCGTATTATGAACTCAGGCACTCATGATACATGTGATGCATAGAATATCTACATAAAATACAGCACAAGCAAAATATATATAGGCACATCAAGCGAACCCTCTTTAGTAGTGCACTGATATGTGTACTCTATTGTATTCCCTAGTGCAGTAATACCTTTGTTAATATGTGAACATTTATAAGTTGCGCTTATTCTTTCTATGTCTTATTTTATTTTGTATTTCCTGTACAGTTTTAACATATACACTACTATGGGCAATACATTTACTCTGGTAAGTGCAAATCTGGACGACTTTTGATCAGAGCATCCTGTATACCAATGCTGCCCAGGGAACTATTTGAATATCTCACACTATTGCTGCATACCTGTTAGTATACTAAATAAATACCTGGACAAAATATAATACCGAACATGAATAATATATTGCATAACACCTGGTCCTTCATGAACAATATAACAGGCTAATTAATCCTTACTCTTTGATGCACCTTCACTAACACTAAACCAGTTCATCTGTTTAGTTTTAATTTAATCATTCTGACACACAACACACACACGCACACATCCATACACACAACACACACACACACACACACACACACACACACACACACACACACACACATTGACACACACACATACTCACATACCAATGCACCATAACTTTAGTAGCGGATAAGCTGAATGGTTATAAAAGGTCCATGGTATCAAACTGTATTTAGAAAGTTGCATTGATGCTCGACAAACCTCCTTGAAAAGATATACAGTTTATTAATATGCAATGTTGTATATATTACCAGGCGCCTTAATCAACGTCGTCTCCATGCTCCTCTGTCATCCGCCAGTCGGTGCCCCATCTCTCTCCCCATACAACTTCACTCGTAAGTCTTTCAAATCCATCCTTCCATCTCATTCTCAGTCTGCCTTTCCTTATCTGTCATTCTACCTCACTCCCATGCATTCATTTAATCATGCTTTCGTTTTCCATAGGCTCAACATAACCAAACCACTTCAAGGTGTTGCTCTTCACACTCCAGCACATACAGTACACATCCACACACGATCGATGTCGTAATTCCTCATGTGTTTGACTATCTCTCCGTGTGACTATACACGCACTTCTCAAGTAACTAATTGTGACTCCTCTCACTCTTGATTTGTCTTTCCAACAACATTCATGCTTCACTCCTGTACGCCAATATTTGGATCTCACCACACTGCTATTCTGTAACTTCTTTACTTCCATACTTATCTCCCTATTCCTAGTCACCGCTTTCCTCCTCCGTTACACCCTCTCTTCTACTTAATCCTATAAACTCCCATCTTTACTCGTCACACTGCCCAAGTATTTCAAAGAGCTGATACTTACCATTACCTTATGATTCAACCTTGCTTTAACCTCGGTGACTGCATTCCTCTCAAAGACCATGCATCTTACTCTTTAAAACATTGACCTTCAGCTTCCTTGTCTCACACACATTACCAAACATAATCACGGGTTAATGAACACGGTACATTTACTGTAAACCTTGAGAGCAAAAGTGGAGCTTATTGAAGATGCTTTGTGAGTGATGGCGTCGTGTGTATGTTATATATATTTATTGTCAGTTATGTGTAATTTGTAAAATGCCTATTTATGTTAGTTAAATAATCAGGCTGTTGAATTCAAGTCTGAATAATGTTTACTACACAGTAATATACAATAAAACAAAATACGTCCAATCCTATAGACCACATCATTTTAAAAGTGAGATGCCAATCGCCATGACACAAACTTTGGATAATGTAGTTTTGCTGTCCGTCATAATATAATGGACAAATATATCTTTGAGTCAGAGGGGTACAAGAGAACGCGTAAAACTAGGACACTCCTGACCTACAGTACATATGGGAAAAGTAAGGTCCTTCAGAGAGAGAGAGAGAGAGAGAGAGAGAGAGAGAGAGAGAGAGAGAGAGAGAGAGAGAGAGAGAGAGAGAGAGAGAGAGGGAGAGAGAGAGAGAGAGAGAGAGAGAGAGAGAGAGAGAGAGAGAGAGAGAGAGAGAGAACATAGCGTATGGCAGAGGAATAGGTAAGTAGCAGTAAACCCATCTGACTAATACATTCAAAGAGGAGTACAAGGATCGTCAGTCAATCATTCATTGGTCGGCTCGATAAATGCACAAGCTATTGAAAGATAAAGAGGTCATTACATGCCAAACTAAATGTAGGTATGGTAGCCTATTATGTTTAACCCACTCAGTACCAGGGACGTCCTTTTCATCATAAACTGGCAACTAATGGACGATGTTATTGAGCTTAGGAAGGACGTCTATTAATAATAAGACTTCAAACTATCTCGACCAACCCGTTTAGCTACCACAGATCCATCCTAAGCTGTATAATATCGTCTAAATATAACTAGAGAACATGATAACAAACGTCGCTGGTACTCAAAGTGTTAAACTAGGGTAGGGAATGTCGAGAGTATTGGTTTACACTATTTTTGGATATACTGTTAGAATAATCATATATAACTAGCCTAACAATTCTAAACTTAGCCCAACTATATCCTATCTATCTATCTATCTATATGCTCAGGCCCAATCCCCATTTTGGGGGTAGCCGACTCAAGACAGAGCAAGAACAGGGAAAACACAAAAACAACATAAAACAACAAATAAACACAGATAAAAAACACAAACTCACACACATCCAGGTCACCCAGGAGAAGACCCAGAGACCAGGGTCACCAAGGTCGCTCCAGCACTCCCCCGGCCCCCGACCACCCGGAGAGGTTCCGATCTCGGCAGGCAGACATGCAGCAGAGCCAAAGCCACAAGCCCTCCCACCACACTTCCAGGCGCACCCTTCATATTAATCGTCTCCCCGGGCCAGGCACCTGATGGACTATTCTCTAGTCCAACTTGCGCCAGACCCCTTACTCCAAAACTATATCCTATCCTAATAAAAACTGTGCCCATCTTAACATAGGTTACCCTGTCCTCAGTTATAATAATATCCTAACTTAAATATAAAACTACAGCAATATTGGATATATACGCAATATATATTAAATTAATGCAATAGGCCTTTCTACGAATTATGTTACTGCATTTTATATAATGGTATTGAAAATACAATAAATAATGAAAATAAGGTAAATCAAAACATTGCAACCACGGGGCCTCGATCTCTGGTTCTCAATAAACACCCGGCGCTTCCTGCAAGGAGCCTCCGTATTTGTCTTTAACATTATAATATTTAAAGTGTAATGAAAATTATAGGCGAAAACGTGATTATAAAAATATGATACCCCATTGGTATATAATCTACCCGAGTCCGTCAGTGTTGAACAAGGATGCTGACCGTTTGACATTGGTCAATATATTGATGGATATTACTGACTAAAATACATTGATCGAAGGATGGAGTGAAGAAGTAGGCCTATATGGATGAAGGCGGTGCTGGTTGGGAGGAGGGGCGTCGACTGACTCGGGACAGAGGTGCATGGGGGCATTTCGTTCGTGGCCACCCCTTAGGGGATCACGGCGTCAGGCAATAGATAGATAGATAGATGTATTGATCGAAATTAATTGATCGAAAATGCACATGTGTGACATGACCAAAACCTATGTGGACATCGCCAACTACTTATTATTTTGCTCGCACATACACTTTACCAATGTTTGGCCAGCATGTTATTCATCCTGCTATATCATACATAGGATTGCTCAAGCGGAAACCTTATTGCCTTGATAGAGTCAACCTAGGCCTAGATGGGCCACTCAGTCAGCACTGGGAGGAAGGCCACTCAGTGAGCGGTGCGAGCACTGTATTCTGGTACTGTGCATTCTTCCACGCTATCGTAAGCTGATAGGCAAGGACATTTTGATTATTACACCGCTATATAAATTATGCATATTATACTGTTATGCCCCTCTATAGTTATATATACTCAGCAAGACACATTCTATTAATCAAAATACGATCTGGCATGGATTAATTATATTTTGCAATTACAACCACATACCTGTGTGTCTGATACTTTGTGAAAAGTATGACAACAATTACTATCGTCGATTATACATAGATAAGTAGACAGACAGATTAGTATATATAGATAGATAGGCAGATAGGTAGATACTTGCATAGATAGATAGATAGATAGATAGATAGATAGATAGATAGATAGATAGATAGTGAGAGCCATAGTTATAAGAAGATAATGGCAGAGGTAAAGGTGAGCAGCAATAACCTCAACTGCCAAACACATACGATGAGGAGGACAAGAAAAGCCACCCAGCCAGTCAGTTAGTCAGTCAGTCAGTTAGTCACCAAGTCAGAACGTCACCCATTGTTGAGGCTGACAGATCTTCCGTCAGCCTGTCTCAGCAGCTCGTTAAATGCTGTCAGCCAGTCAGCGGTTTCTTGGAAGTGTGTGTGGAGTGGTGCGTGTGTATATGCGTATGCGTGTATGTGTTAGATTGTTTGAGGTTTATTGGTGTGTGTTTTAGTTCATGATGTGTGTGTTGCGAGTATGCGGTGCTTGTGTGTGTGTGTTGAATTGTTTGCGATTTATGTGTGGGTGTTTATCTGTATGATGTGTTCTTGTGGGTATGCAGTTCTCTGGATGTGTGTGGAGTGATCCATGTATATGTGGGTGTGCTTGATTGCTTCCGGTTAATGGTGTGTTTCAGTTTATAATGTGTGTGTGTGTGTGGTGTTTTCTTGTCTGTGTTTATTGTGGTGCTGCTATGTGTGTCTGGGTGTGGGTGTACTTCTGGAATGAGTAGTTTGATGTACCCAAGATTTTGTTATACAAAAGAAATGCAACTAATTGTTGTAATTATTTGCATTATAGAGCGCAGGTGTCACTACGATCATGTTTGTTGTAGTAGACTGATCTAGATGTATCAAATTTTATCCCTCGTGTTGTTTGATATGATTTACCTCGTTATTTTCACTTCCACAAGTATTACAAACGTTACTGTCATTTCTAGTGTGTATGATTTTTAACTCGTAAATAATATGTAATGTTGTAATACTCTATGTCACATTCTCCGGGAAGTTCCAGTGTTGTGAATACTTGAGTGAAATACTATGCACACATGACAGAACAATGTTGTAGTGTAATCTCACGCAAGTTTTTACTCTCTCCAGAGAGAAAGAGAGAGAGTTACAGCTCAGCAATCTAGACACGGGAAAGACCAATTCTTGCCTGATTAAAGTGAACACAATTCACAAAAGAAGCATCAAAGCATCTGGTACAAACACGCCTGTTGATGTTGAACAGAACATAGTAAAACGGCAGCAAACAATTCTTCGTATCCTCCTCTAAGACACAGAACCAGGGATCAATGTCGTCGTAATCCCAATGAAGAGTGGAACAGCACAATCCAGTAGTCAGAGAGTTGTAGTGGTCTGTCTCTCTCAGTTATACCCACTTACATTCCTCCCCACTTACTCACTCTCACTCTCACTCTCTCTCTCTCTCTCTCTCTCTCTCTCTCTCTCTCTCTCTCTCTCTCTCTCTCTATTTAACTAGTGTTCTTAGAGCACCCGATCTTCATGTATTATTACTTGAAGACTTGAAGAACTTTCTTTAAAATAGCCAGCATTTAGTTAGATTTACAGTTAAATATGCAGTCAAGCTTGGTTTCAAATGACCACCGTTCATTCCTAATCCTAGGTTCTTTAGTGAAATGTTATATTTTCTATTGTTTTCAACATAGTAGTACTTTATATATTAGATCTTATTACCAGTTTTCGCTAAGCTGAATACAAATCACCCCAAAATAATATCATAGAGGAACAGGGGTAACGAATAATGGCTTAACTTGGTGAATATCAATGTTGGTCACATATCTGGCATGCACAGTTGGCAATTAATCCATTTCAGTAGAATATTATATTTATTTTAGGAAGAATTTGTGGTAATCAAGGGGTTAATGAAGTTGGCTTGTATCCCTTTAATTAAACGAGGTCTTTACTAAGCTTAATAAAGTCCTCTAACAGTGGCATGGCAACAATTAAATGGACGCCATCATGACTGTTCACATTCACTGTCCTACTCTCCTTGAATTGTAATATTATTAACCATCAGTATCACAATATTATACTCTTTCGTCCACCATATAATTTACTCTAGTATTCCTTTGTTCCTGGAACACTCTTGTATAATAGAACACTACCATTCATTACTCTTATCGCGACCATAAAAGTGTAGCCATCTCTCAGTCATAAATTTACTTTTATCGCACATCATTGCTTTTCCTACTATCTACCGCCATGTTATATATGTCACTACTACACACTACCAAGCACTATACCGATCACTACCATACAGTTTTATGTATTGTTACTACCACTACCAGTAGTTGCCATTATTCTATTATTGTCATAGAGGAGTAGGGCAACACACATCTTTAATCTAATTTATCACTTGCGAGTTTGGGACTATATAGAAGTTCAAACGAAAGACACCGATACAACAAATATAGTAAGTACAATGCATGTATGGATAGGTTATGGATGTAAATTGTGTTCAATTTGATCAAGTGAACATGATGTGTGTACTGCAAACGCATTGTACATTGTATTGTTGATAACTATTGAACTTACAGCCCAAAAGTCGTAAGTGATTAATTAACTGGCAGTACACTCAAGGTCATAAATGGTGGCCTTAAACTTTCGAAGCTGCACCCTGACTGAATCGAATTTACTAATTGTATCTCTATCTAGAATATGCATCTCGGAAGTCTGAAAGGGCAATACAATAAACCATAGAGCGTACCATCTATTATCAAAGTACACCGTCATAAACACTACTTCGACAACTAATATCACCATCTTTGACTTTCATACCTCACACATACAACCGCGTCTATATTTACTACCATACACATGTCTCAAACATTACAATGCATCACTATGCCGACTACACATCACCTTTAACCTCTATCTCGGCTTATCGTAATCCATTTCATATCGTTTATCCTTTAATTCAATGTCATACTCCATCATCTATCACTATGTTTATTAATATTTTCTCGTGATCTATATTTTCCTCAAACTTCCGCAAATATTTTCACTAACTTTCACATTTACCTAGTTATACAGCATAATATACATAGCGAAAACAACATTCTGCTACCATTAGAAGAATATTCTACTCCCTCCCATCTACTGTATCTCCCATTACTCCATCAATTGTATACATAATACAAAATTGGGACGACATTACATATGCCCTGGCTTGTCACTACAATTTTATCGTTCACTTTTCTTTATTCTTGCACATGATTCACTACCTTGCATAATCATTCTTCACAGCTTTAAACAGTTTGTCCTTTACTTCATACAGCTTCAATAATTATCATAATGTTTCTCTGTATACCTCTTTGAGAATCATACATCAATACGACGACATACAACCTTATCTCATCTCTAACACATAACCTTAGCAACCATAAATACACAATGTCATCACTGTCACACGGCATGTTATCACTACGTTATCCATATATCAAATCTGAATACATATTATTATTACTATCACACACCATTTAATCACTACCTGGGCACCACTATGATCCACTTGCACCACCCATGCCAGCAACTATCATCCATCACACCAGAATCATCACACCCAAGGACCCACATACTCCTAATAATTACGACTTTGCCTACATTCTACATCTGCCGTGAACTGATTATAATGTTCACGATAACAGTAATCAAAACGAGTAAAATTTCCTGATGGCTGCCAAAGTATGGGAAAGTCATGGCATTGCAAGCACTTAATAAAGTTTTGTCAAAAGTCAAGTCTCCAAGAAAGCACTATGTGTTTATACTTGGGATTGAACCTGAGCTACTGGTGGTGGCATTGAGAATATAAGCTGGGACTTACAGTATATCTAGCTAGCCCAGGATCGATCCTAGACATAGGCGCATAAGGTTTTCTGAACAATCTATCGGTTTCTCAAACCATTGTGCACAGCCAAGTCCCCAGTAACGTCTTAACTTTATGACTGCCTTTATGACTGTAAGTATTCAGGTCTAGCCTTCTACCTTTCTCTATTTTCTATCCCACTCCCCCGTGAAGCGGCAGTGAGCGATACTTTCTGTACTATTAGCATAACTATAGAAACCCCCCGGAGTTTATCACAATATATCGACCATTAAGGGTAACGTGAGGTAGACAGACACCACCACTACAACTACTACTACACGCCAGGCTGGAGATGGAAGCAATGTTTTATTGCTGTTTCCATAGAGGAGCGGGTCTCTGTGTGTTCTGTTCCACTGACTACTGTTTGGGTATGGTAGGTGTCAAAATGCTCACGCCCGACCGATATTATAGGTGTTATTGTATGCAAGAGCTATTGTATATATACATATGTATATGATCACGTATGTCTGGTCTTCTTTTCCTTTCGAAAACGTGAATTAAGCACACATATATAAAATAACATATAATAATTATATATATATATATACATGTGATATCTACTGGTTGTATGGAAAGCACAGTCTACATATGAACAGTAGGACCAGGGTTATGAAAAACATCTTGGGAGGTGTTTTATTCAGTACAACGTTTCGGACTTTCTGTGTCCATCATCAGGTCTAAAACAGAAATTAACACAATATTTACAAACATGTAGGCAATAATGTCTGTGGATCCTGGTGAACTCGGAATGTTGCCCGTCATTTCATTATTGCCTACATGTTTGTAAATATTGTGTTCATTTCTGTCTTAGACCTGATGATGGACGCAGAGAGTCCGAAACGTTGTACTGAATAAAACACCTCCCAAGATGTTTTTCATAACCCTGGTCCTACTGTTCATATATATATATATATAAATATATATATATATTAACAGAATTCTCGATAGACACCTTTTCTTATCATATTCAATCGGATGCCGAAATGTATACTATATTTTAGCACAATGCTCCATATTCAGTCAAATAAGAAAATACCTCTCTTGGTTTATTGCAAATAATTTATGTGTAAATATATTATGGATCAACCATCTACTTTGTCTTTTCCGTCTTTTTGGTTTTTCTTCGACGTACATATCCTATCCTATTCATCATTATTTTCATTCACTTTACTACACCTCTTTGATATGTTTATATTGGTGTTCTCTTCTTCTACATTTGGTCTCCTCAGCTTGTGTGTTATCTGAACTCACGGCTTGCGCTCTCTTTCCCCTCTTCTCCCCGCTCCTCACATCTGTTCTTATTTGTCTCTCTCACTAATGTCCTCGTCCATTTCCACTTTTCATTCTCCTCTCTTGTCTTCTCCTCTCCACTCATTTGTTCACCTCTCTTCTCCTCCCCTCACTGACCTAACATAACTACAGCATATTAACTTGCCAAAGACGGATATCCTCACAGCTTTCTATCTCTCTTATCTTCTCTACTCTCCTGTTCTATCCCCTATGCATTCTTGTCCCTCACTCTCCTCTCATCTTATCTAATAATTTCTCCTCTATTCTCCTTTTCTCACCGCCTCTCGACTTGCCACCCAGGACAAACTATTAAATACACCTTACCAGTCTAACAAACATGAGTATTCTCACGGCATTCTCTCTAGCTTCCGTCAGCTTTCCTCTCCTTTCTCCTTCCTTAACATCTATTTTCTTCTCCTCTCTCATCTCAGTGTGTATCAAATCAAATCAGTCTGTCAAACATGGGCATTCTCACAGTATTAGCTCTGTATATTCTCTTATCTCTTCGTTTCTCATCTCCTCTCCTCTCATCTATTCTTCTTCCTTGTGCCCTCCCTCCCAACCTTCAAACGTTAGACCTGATATCACATACAGTACAATAGTCTGCCAAACCTCACGGCATTCTCTATCGTCTCTCCTCTCGTATCCTTGCTTCTTCTCTCTTCTACTTGCTTGTCTCCTATCCTCTTCTTTCCTCACCACCCTTCAACCCTCTTGGACCTAATATTATATACAGCACACTAGCTTGACAAACACAGGCATTTTCACGTATCATTAATCCTTCTATATTCGTGTATCTCCTCTCCTTTCCTCTTTATTATTTTGCCTATTCTCTTCTCATCTTCTTTCTCCTCTCCTCACCCGCCACCTCACTCCTCCACCCGCCACCAGAAACAAATATTAACCACAGCACACCGGGCTACTAAACACAGCTATTTTCAGGGTATGCTCACTCAATCTTTTCTCCTCTATTTTTTCCTCTCTCTCTTCTCTGCTTCTGTAATTTATTTTCCTGTACTCTCCTCCTGCCTTCCCTCCTCCTCTCCCGACCAGCACCCCTCCTCCACCAGGAGCTAATACCACATACAGCACATCAGCCTGCCAAACACGGGTATTCTCACGGCATTCAGACACGTCGCCCCCAAGCCAACCCTTCCTGACAATGGCAGCCTATATAATAGGGAGAATTAGTCTACTACCACTAACCTCTTCCTCCATACTGTGTACCTGGATATGGAAAGTCGCGGTCAAATAACGTGCCCTAGCTTCATAATTAGTAAGTTCTTGCCGCAGTCACCATGTTGGGTACATGCTGTGATCAGGTGAAGTCTGCTACCCTCGTTAATTTAAAGTTAACTCTCCATTAGAGGAAAATTAAATTAAATACGAAAATTAATTTTATGACAAACCGTCCATAATCAAAGCATTTTGATTTATGTTTTACTTGAATATATTAAGAAACAATACTTTTAGAAAATCTTTAGGATATTTACGAGAGAGGAGTTTATAATTGACCATGGTCTATATCCCTACTATAGTCAAACTCAACTGAAATGAGCTCCAAGGAGGTCAAGGTCGCCCTATGCGGTGTTGCCACATGTCGACCAAAACAAACCTTTTAGAAAACGGGAAACCAAGGAAAACCACATTTAGAAGGGAGACTTGAAATAAATGTAAAAGACGTTTTTATGTCTGGAAGGGTTATTAGTATTCTTGTATAAAAGTTACAGAAACGAAATAATAGGTAGGCTATATGCCATTACTCGTATCCAGCTCTCTCTCTCTCTCTCTTTTGATGGGATTATATTGTGCTATATTGCATTTTGGAGATTTTGTATGTATGTGTGTGTTTGTGTGTGTATCTGTAGGGGTGTGTGTGAGTGCGTGCGTAGCCAACAGAACCGCATTGACATTACTTGGCAACGTCGCATATCCTACCATTCCTTAAATCTATTTATAGCTGTCCCCAGAAAAATGGCAGCATGTTCTAAATAGCGTGCCATATGTTGTATAAATTCCTTCTATATATCCTTAAAATTATATGTTTCTTAACACCACATAACCTTTAAAAATTGTAATATA